>JACSZP010003484.1:4746-15518 GCA_016161895.1 Pinna nobilis | reverse complement strand
ACATAGGACAGATGGGCTCTTAATTCAGGTGATTAATAAAATAAAACTTTTGGGGCACCATACATTTAAGTCACACATGACAGGGAGTTCTTTCATTCGATATTCGCATATGAGAGAAGGTTCTTTAATTCAGTTGGTCACTAAGGCGGTTTACACTGTATTTAGGTTCAGAACTATATTTCAAGCGGGGGCATCACTTTGGAGTACGGACCTGTTGCTGTGTGTTTGGGGATATGGTTTTGTTCAGCATGATTAAAGATGTATAAAGATATATGTATGATATATCAAAATGTAAATATTTCAGTGTATTCATTATTGATGGAATCCTTTCGATTTCTAACTGACGATGTTTCTTAGCTTTGTTTACCATAATAACGAGAAGCACTCACTTAGTAAGGTCTTTTGAAAGTAGATCTTTTGAGTCACTTGTTCGATAGTCGTCATTGATTTTCGTTTTCAAAGATGAAGGCCAGTTTTTACGTATATTAGAATCACAATGGCTATAACTGTGGTACACTAACTTCTCCATGTCGCCTGATCCCATTTCTTGATTTAGATAGGTCTATGTTTCTTCAACATTTAACGGATTTGTAAATTGCATCGTGCACAATTTATGACTTCGTTTTTGTTATTTCACACGCTTATTGCTTAATACTCTATATACCTCCTTCAGATGCATTCAAAAAAGGATATGTTGCTTTGACAACAACTGTGAGATCTTGGTAGTTATAACACTTGTCTGATGAATGATTTTATGATGTCAAGATCTTATGAACTCTAACCTTTTTTTCAGCCACCGATTATTAGAAACTTGCCAAGGGAAGTTGAAATTTTTGAAGACGCAGGTCCGAACGAAGATCTGTACTTTGTTGATGCCTTTGATCCAACAGATCCACCGGATCCTGTTTGCTGCAGAGTAGAGTATGTCCAACCACAAACCCTGAATTTTAAAATTATCCTCGTCAACTCGACTGATTTCCACATCACCACCTCGGATAAACCCATATTCTCCTACGACAGTATCAACTCCTACTTAGTGTATGTATGTTGTGAAGACGGATATGGAACAAACAGGAATTACTTAAGGGTTGGCATCAAGGAAAGACCAATCGTGGAATTATATATTCCTCCAGGTAAATACGATCGAGCTCATTTTTACAAAACCCTTATATATTGAAATATATTTGAAACGGTTTAAATTTTCCAACTGAATTATTTTTATACTATTTCATATCAGTTATCTTGAAAATCCAGTTATTTTGAAAGAAAATCCATTCGCATTTGGTTTCATTATATCCGATTTTGACTGTAGATTGTACCCTTTTGTAGACTTTAAGAAAATAACTCATTGTATCTACACGCTAATGAAAATGGGCACATGACATCGAATTCGGCCTACGACACTTTGGACCGTTCAACAGTGAAAATTTTTAACATGCTGACCCTTACTGTGACACGGGGCCATGAGTTTTTGTTTTGTTTTGGTTTTGTTTTTTGTTTTTGCCTCATCCGATGCTCAGGGGGAAACTATCAGCTATTTAGATTTCTGATTGTGTTTATACTACTTATTCACCTCTCACTTGAACATAGACCACAACGGTAAACTGACAACTCAACTTTTATGATAAACGGGATGTCTTCAGTTTCATCATTGTCAACTTCACATATCTAAGTACCAATATTCCATCCTCACCTGCGTATGGGCTTTATATCTCTCAACTGATTCGAAATGCAAGGGTTTGATCCGTGTATGATAAGTTTGATCAGCGTATGACGTAACAGGTGTTCCAACTGTGTCCATTAAAGTCAGCTTATCGTAAAGTCAACGATCGTTACAATGGTCTGGCTTGCCACAACGACCTGTCGTTGAGACGAATGCTGTCTGACGTGTTTCATACTGGGAGTAAGACCGTTTTTCCATACTGATTTTGACTACTGACTACTTAGTTTACCTGATCAAGATGTAGGGCTCACGGCGGGCGCGACCAGTCAACAGGGGATGCTTACTCCTTCTATGCACCTGATCCCACCTCTGGTGGACCCAGGGGACTGTGTTTGCCAAGTTTCTTTATCGGAGTTATGAGATCGATTACTGTTCGTTACCTTATCTTTTCATCATTGACGGTTGTGTTAGATATCATTTTACCAAATATCGTCTTTTCTTTTTTCCAGGATGGTTCTATTTATCCATTGGTGTTAGTATGATACCGATAACAATCATGCTGCTATTGAGTTGCGCAATGTTATTCCATACTATGTTCTGCATTGACCGGCGTGATTCGCTCCAATACGAGTCCAAGGAAACATAAAACGGACTTGTTATATTGCATGCAGTGATATTATTTTTTTTTTCTAAATCAATCATGACAGCTCGATAGGTTTGACTTAAATCCTTATAGAAAGGTGTAGGCATCGATAAGTGAACATCACATTGGTTTGTTTGTTGTATTGTTATTTAACTTCCCACTTAAGAATATTTCGCTCCTATTGAGACGTCATCGTATGCCGGTTAAAGGCGACAAATTTTGCCTATGCTCGGCAATTATTGCCTTAGAGCAGGGAGGATTCTTTAACGTGCCAACACCTACTGTGACACGGGACCTCGGTTTATACTGTCATGTCCGAAAGATAGGGTCGGCCAACCGTGACGTGGCATGGGCTCGAACCCCGGACCCTACGATTTAAAGTCAAACACTAACCTCTAAGGCACGTCCCTGTGATCAATATATAAACGTTAAATTCTGTTAAAATTTTAATTTTTGACCTACATATATATTTTCAATCTCAACTTGACTCTTGTCCTCCAGGGAGATCTTTTCATAAATATTATTGTTGCAAAATCAATTGAAGATTATTTATTGCAATGATTTGTAACCTTAAATGAATATTGAAGTAAAATTATGTTTGTTATTTAAATATATTCAGTACATTACCTCTGATCAGCAAGTTCAAGCCTCGCCAGAACCTTATTTGATTATATGAGAAAGTATGCCACTAAAAGATGGTAGAGTGTAGCGAAAACACAAAGAAAAATTCGTTTAATTCCTACAATGTCGGAAAGGTAAAATGGCCTGTCTACTTCAGTCAATTTTTCTCCAATCCGATTCCTATTGGTGTTTTCAATTGTTCCAAATGCTGAAATAGTTGTAAATCATTGCCATCCATATACCAAGGAGCTTGTTGTTTTAAAGATACCTCTTGGTTTATCTTCTTTCGTCGGTTACGTATACAGTCTGGTATGGTATTGTTGTTTAACGTCCCTCTCAAGAATATTTCACTCATATAGAGACGTCACCGTGTGCCGGTGAAGGGCGACAAATTTTGCCTGTGCTCGCACTGCTGGCTGTAGAGCAGGGAGGGTTCTTAAACGTACCAACACCTACTGTTACACGGGACCTCGGTTTTTACTGTCTCGTCCGACAGACAGGGACGGCCAACCGCGGATTGGCGCTGCGGGAATCGAACCCCAGGCCCTTCGATTCGAAGTCGAACACGCTAACCACTCGGCCATGGAGGCCCCCACCCATCCGTAAATAGGCTGCTGAAATCGAGGCTCAATATAGATAATTAACTAGTTAGGGTTTTCTCTGCAAAAAGAGCGTATGTGTTTATCTCGAATCGAACTACACGCAATCCCATGATCAAACCAAAAAGGAATAGTTCCGAAAATATATTCCATAAAACACTAAATTAAAGGCAGAGTAACGCTGAAACCCGGATTTAGTTCAGGTGTCCAGGAAGTGTACAATAAGAACTGTTGGACTGACTCATTTTACTTTTTAATGTCAGTAATTGTGCAGTCGTAATTCTCTGTATCGCATGGACATGTAGCTACCAAACGCGTATAACATTCCCCAATTTCGCGGAAAACAGGAAGTCAATCCATAATTTTATGTTAATTAAAAACACACAGAGAAAGAGAGAGAGGGAGATACATATTACTCTTTTTGTAATGATTCCCCTGATTAGATTTTCTTAATTATGCCTGTAGTAACTATAAAAAGGTCAGATTAGTACAATTTTGCATAACAATGTTATAATCCATTCCGAGTATGGCAGGTGCAGACTTTCCTGTCCAAAGAGATATAATAATTAGTAATCTGCATAAAACATTATTCGTGTTTCCTTTTTCTATCAAAATTTGCACCTGTATCCCATGATTCATTGCAGATGATCCTTGTGCAACTCCATTACGTAACATTTAAATACTACTTAGCACCGCTGAAAATCTTACTTTAGAAGTATTGCCCCTCGGCGGACGATGAAACATGCCATCTTTGCAGAAAATGTTCTAAGATTGTACTTGCAAAACTATTGTTCAACTCTGCAACACATATATCAAGTACCTTACATGACATTTTTATTGCTTGAATAATAAATTTATTGAACAAATGACTGTGGAGCTAGCGATAGCGGGACAGAATCAGGAGAAATTTTTAAACCTGCATATGCATGTTTAATTGCCTAAAATGGCTAATATCAATCACTTGTACTGGTGGCTTTGATTTTTTTCACTTTCAAATTGTTATGTGTTCGTTTAATCCAATTATTATAATTACGTATTAAGAAATAATGTTGCATCGGGGCTTGTCAACACAATAAAACTTACGAGTTGACTTTAAATACGTTTCTTTAAACTTGATTATAATGCATGCTTTAAATGCACTGCTTTAAGGAGAACTTCAAATAATTCATTTGAAGAAACATTCAATGTTCACTGAAAACGGAGACTTTATAAGTTATCCCTTTCCAGTGTTGTCAATCTGTTCACATATATTCTTCGGATGAGAGTAAAAACCCAAGTCCAGTGTCACAATTTAAGTTGTTTTATTTGTACTAGGGAAACGGTCAAGTTATTTTTCCAATATAGCCAGTAAAACTTAAAATTCTTTTATCGAAAGCCAAGGATCAAATGTCACATTTCCAAGATCTCCTACTCCTACCAATGATAGAAATGATGATAACAGTTATTACACTAATCGTAATAATACCGTCTAACCTGTTTGAAGAGACCGTTCAAAGAAGCAGGAATAAGATTCACACATGATAGGTGGTCATTCTGGTGATTTCTATAGGAAAAAGTAATTTAAGAAACCATATATTTAGGTCATTTTAGACAGGTAGTCCTTAATTCAGTGGGTTACTAAGGCAGGTTAGACTGTAATCGTGTCAAACGTACATGAATTTCGTTATCTATGGATTATAGAAAATGTAAAAGTCTGTGAACAGTTTTTATTGTTTGCTTAACAAAGTAGATGGGTATTTATTTAACTTTATTTATTCGGCAGGGGTATTATGTTTATATCAAATGTGCCTTTCAGAGACGATCTTTTAATAGCATAATACACACGTCGCCAGAAACCGTTAATTGGCTTCAAATATTAATGTTTCCTACCAACTTTCTCTTCAAGTACCGAGTTCTTTGTAAAGGTAGAAGCCATCTATTTCATTAACAGTAGAACATGTGATGTAACAAATAACAGATCGGAGAGGCCAAGTGGTTACCGTGTTCGACTTCTGTTCGAGAGGCCAGGGGATAGAGCCAAAGCCATGTTGCGATTGGATGTCCCCGTCTTTCGAATGAGACGGTTAAAATAGAGGTTCCGTGTCAAGTAGGTATTGCCACGTTAAAGACCCTTCCCTGCTCTACGGCCATAAATGACAAGCGAAAGGTAAAATGTGTCGCACTTCACCGGCACACGTTGACGTCTCCATATCAGTGACAGATTGTTTAGTGGGATGTTAAGCAACAGCAATGCATTTATAATTACAATTTATGCACAATAAAACAACAAACCAACTAACATATCAGAAAGTAGTGTAACTCTCTGTTCTTACTCACACTGAATAAAGTGCAGTCATGAAATCTATTTAGATCATCAGGCAACAGATATCACACAATATTAGAGAATGTCAATTAGTTGGATTTATCCAATGATAATCAGGGCTGTTACAGCTACTGCTTCAAAAGACTTAGTGATGTTATCAAACTTCCCAATTTCTGTGACCTTTTTAAAATGCAGAGATTACAACTTGTTTTCTGAACAATACGGGTTTTCAAGTTATGTAACTTCACATTAGCTCGCTCCTCGAACGTGTATTTTCAGGTTTCTAAAATCATTCACTAATGAAATGCACTATCTGACATTTCGGAGGCTGATTTTGCAGAATTAAATTTAGAAGCGACGGTGCAAATGGTTGACCTAGTGCGGGCATATTAATGAAAACAAGATACATATCTCAATTAAAATGACGCATAATTTGTGAAAAAAGGAAAGATATTTCAAAAACATGTAATTTATTTTTGTCACAAGACGCGTGTTTACTTTAAAAGGCTAAGTGTATTTAGTGACACTGATCAAATATTATGCAAGGCCCCTGGATTAGTCCTAGAATTACGCAACGTGAATCTAATTATCTAATCCTAAAGGACGAACAGCAAACAGACAGACTTTCATTTAAAAATAACAAGTGCAATTTACAACATAATATCTCCGCCACAAGTGCAAATTACTACACGAAATCATCATGACCGACATTGGTGGCGGATGGGTTATCAATATTTACGCCATCAGGTTTCACTCTTTTACAAATTCAAACAACAGGTACACCAGGTGTCAATATTTATCCGCTCTGACAAGAAGTTAGAATAAATACATCATGTTTATTTTATGATAAATTATTAAAATTGGTCAATAGAAATACAGGAATGTCTATTGGAAATCATTCCTTCCATTGCGTACGTAGGAAGACGTTTTTGATGCGCGCACAATGTCATTGTATTTCAAATTGTAATTTGTGTGGGAGTAAGCAGTAGTGCTAATTAATACTTTGCGCAGTCGTCATCAAAAACAATTACCGTTAAATTTCCGTTAAAGCTGATGTGTATACTTTCATTCTAACATTACAGATTTAATACTTTCTACAAATATCTAGAAATTAAATATCCCGGATCGATTTTAGCTCTGTGTAACAACCTGTTTGGATCTGTATATTGAATGTCTATATGAAATGAATACATTTCACACCAAATTTAACAACCATCATTACATGTCCTCTAATATTCGAGTATCCAAAATATTAAAATGCTATTCAAGAGAAACTTTGGTTAATTTGATTAAGCATTCATATAAAAAAAATGTTGGGTGGCTTTTTTTCACGTCCACTCAAAAATGTTGTTTCCCTTCGATGTAGACGAGCGTCAAAGTTTTCCTATGCTTGGAACTTATGGTCGTAGGGCAGGGAGGGGTCTTTACCTCGCCGACATCTACTGTGACCCAGAACCTCCGTTTTTACGGGAAAGGCAGGGACTGCTAATCACGACATGGCATTTTAGCCCGCAACATTCAAGATCAGAAGGCGAATACACTAAGCACTAAGCCATGGAGGTCCATACAAATTTGTATGGTATGGTATTGTTGTTTAGCGTCCAACACAAGAACATTTCACCATATGGAGACGTAACCGTGTGCCGGTGAAGGGCTACAAATTGTGCCTATGCTCGGCACTACTGGCCGTAGAGCAGGGAGGGTTCTTTAACATGCCAACACCTACTGTGACACGGGACCTCGGTTTTTACTTTCTCATCCGAAGGACAGGGACGGCCAATCGCGGAGTGGCGCTGACGCGTCAGCCATAATTATGTGTGGACGGGTGAGAGGCCAGTGATCTTCGTCAAGTCAACCAGAAAACTCATGATAGGAATCGACATTCGGTAAAGCGATATTCTTATAAAATCTGACGTGACTGTTAATGACAAGCCTAGCATAATCCTGTTGCATATTGCACTTTGACATATTATCATTTAAAATCAAAGATAGCTGAATAATTACTACGAGAATTGGTTCTCTTCGTTTGTAAGATCCATTCGATGCAACAGGGAAAAGTGTTTTGAATTTCGCTGCATCATCTTGAGGTATAGAACAGAAGCAAGAACAGTGTTCAGAATGCTGAAATGAAAGCAATCGATATCCAGCAGTCTGAGAGGGCATATATTTTTAAAGCAGAACGACGTCCTAAATTGTTATTTTCACCATATATACGGTTACACTGAATAAGGAACTAAACTAACACTTTACCGTACGAGCGACAGCCACGGTGATAAATGCTGACGGGGTTTTGATTTTCCGGCTAAATTCGAAATAAGATTAAACAGCGTGATGACGAGTTTAATTTCTCCGCAGTGTGATTGCTCTGCGCTATTGGCAAGCTTCAGGACTTACACAGTATTGATCGTTCTGTAGTTGATCATATTCTCGCGGAGACAGTACAGATTCCTTCTTGAGGACGACATCTGAAGATCCACCGCTGAGTGGGCCTGTGCAGCCATCGTAAAATCCCTGTGTAGAACAAGTGGAAAAGAAACCGAAGTCACCAAAAAACCTTCAAAAGTAAGTGAACTTGTTGATTGTGCTGTATGATTTTTGGTCTGAAAATTGGTAAGGATTTTATTGATTTTATCGTAGCTTAAATCAGTATGAAGTGTGCTCGGTGTGTTTGATTGATCTAACATGATATTGATTGATTGAATAAAGGACACCTTTATCATTTGCTTAATGCATTAGCGTAGTATATGAAATCGTAAATTCTACGGCATCTTTTATCCAATCCATCAGATTGTCCAATACGACGTATATTAAAGATAAGGCTTTGCTTATTTTTCTTTTTAGGACATTGGCTTTCTGATAGTATATAGAGTATATGTGAGTGTGTTTAATTGTGTGTTTAATCTCTAGCAAAGTGCAGCAGGACATTAGATAAATTCACAATAACTGATGCAAGGTTTCAATTATAGTTAATAATTTTAATTAATAATAATTTTGACCGAATAAACAAGGAGCAGAAATTATGAATAAACCAGTTTTATTCTTAACATGTTGCAATATTGATGTTTTGCTTGTTGCTAACTTGTTGTAAAAATCAATGTTCTTTATCAGAATCTAAATATAAAGGAAACATTCCTTAAATGTGTTCATACGTTGTTTGATTGAGGAAAGTACTTTGTATTATTAAAAAAAACCAGTCTGACCACACAACCTTGTTTCCAATCTAAATTCTTCTATTTTGTGCTATTTTCGTAGCATTTCTATTGGCAATAGACCGGCCAGACATATTTGATACATACAAGTCGACATTCGCCGTGAAACACTGAATTAATCAGAAACTAAATACTGCGAATTGAGTCATCACGCTAACCATTTCGAATTGATTCAGTAGTGTCAGAAATTACTAATGATTATTATCTCAGTCCATAGTATCCGATCATCACATTAATACGTCATTTTAAGTTTTTATGCTCTGGGCCCGAAATCATAAAATAAAAAGAAAGAAAAAAAAAAAAAAAAACAAAAAAAACAAACAAAAAAAAAAAAACAAAAAAAAACCAAAAAAAAACAAAACAAAACAAAAAAGAAATAAAAAAAAAAAAAAGAAAAAAAAAACTCAAGCTCAAACTCGGTTCTAAACTCGACCGTTTGAATTTTGAACCGAAACAAGTAAATTGATTGTTAAATGCATTTCAACGTGTGTATTTTCATCATACTATTCAAATATCAGTGAGTCTCCTTGACATTTAGTTAACATGGTCCAAAATCCATTTGAGCACTTTTTTAATCTTGAGTATTAAATTCAATGTCTTTTTCAATAATTCTGGTTGCTGATTGCCAGTTAACCCAAACTATTACTGATATTTGAATAGCATAACGTAAACGCACCTGTTGAAATTAATTTAACCATTAATTTATTTGCATTTCGTTCAAAATTGATTAAAAAAAATCAGCTTAATACTGAGTTTGACCTTTAGTATTTCTGTTGATCTCGAGCCCTGGCTTATAGACTGGTAAATGTAGCTCATTCCATTCAGATTGACTCCAGTAACAGTGAATGTTTTCTTAGTCAATCTCTGTAGGGCTGATAGAAATCATTTTGAACACACAGCGTTGATTGCAGTGAGCTTGATCAATAACTACATCACTTGTGATAGAACTATACAATCTGGCATGTATAATTCTGCGGCCTTGTTAATTTACACTTCGATCAGTCATTTTCGGAGAATCATTGTACAACAAAAATATAATGTTTGATATTTAAATAAGTTTAGAGCGTTATGCTAAAGGCAAAGTTTTACTATTTTCTCTTTGTTGATGGTGTTCGCAACACGTAAAGTATGTTCTGGGCTCATTACACCAAAGTTACTTGTAGTTTGGTTGCGCCACAATCACAATTAATATTCCTTTAAGTTAAAGAATTATACCTTTGTGGAGTAGGGGAAGAAACCCCGTGTAGTACGTACTCGTCAGAGAATAACTTCTATTTTTTTTTAAGAAGATTGAATAAGAATTGACAGACAAATATATCAACCAGTAGGCAATAAACTCTTTGGACTTTACAATTTGTCATTATTGAAGCGTTCACCACTTGTCTGTCATAGTAATGTAATTGTTATATCACTCATATGGAGACGCCATCGTCTTAATCTGATTAAGGTCTTCAGGTTGTGTCCCATGCTAAGATGCTAAAACACCTTCTGTGATATTGGACCTGTGTTTTCATTGTCTCGTCAAACATAAGATACAATTCATGAAGCACCAAGGGAGATACGAAATCAAAATCGACATAACAGCTGTCTCAGCGTGGAAATAGAGATTACACAACAAGTTGGGATTGATTACCATGTTTATCCAACTCGAGTTAGTTAATTTTCAAAGTTTCAAAGCGCGAGCTATAACTAACGAGAGTAGGATAAACATGATAATCAATCCAAATGAGTTGTG
>JACSZP010003483.1:0-10635 GCA_016161895.1 Pinna nobilis | reverse complement strand
TATGTTAACAATGAAAGGCACCGATTGTCACTTCCGTCGCGAACGACGAATCAATAGAGAGAGTAGGAAGTTACCAGTCTCTGTGTTATATACGTCTCTGCACAGATGCAGTTCCGCTGTATGTTATACGTCGTAGCCAGATTGTATCTTGTCTTTTTTATGTTTTTGAAATCAAGTTTCATGTGAAACCGATTTAAAAATGATTATTTATTAGTTTGTTCCCCTGTGAGATACTTATCATACATTGAAATACAATCTTTGTACTTGTATGAGACAAATAAAATATCGCTACGTAAACTTTCCTTAACCGGAAGTAACCTCGCTGGAATCATTTATGTGATTTCGCGCATTAAGTCGATCCTAGAATAACGAAAATGACGGACAGGGAACAACTAGAAAGTCTCTTATTAGAATCATACGTTGTTCAAGGCTCGTTTCATAAGAAATTAATTTGCGAGTTTAATGAATTCTATATTACAGAAATACTCATGGTAGATTATCATCAAACATAATTTGTTCATTATGACAATTTTCTTAACTGTGCTATATCTTTGACCAAACAACTACATGTATGTGTTTTCCATTAAGAGTTTTAATTGAATATTACATTTAAGTTTCTACGGATATGATTTTTTTCACTACCGACAAAATGATTTGTGGTCTAAATCCCCCGATACCTTCGGTTCTTGTCTGGCCGTTATGTTGATAATATATACAAGAAGATACTATGTTTTTCTCCTGTCTGTGAACTTAGTTTTGGGTGACGAAAAATCGCCACTTTAATGGGATTCGCCCACTTACCACGTGATATCGTATAACGTGTGTGCGGAACTTCTATTGCTATTGGTTATCGAGTGTCATTTGATGCCATTTACCCGCTTAAATGACAATTGCACTTGAAATCTTATCATAACGCGATCCCTAAATCATTAGAGTTCATAGTTTTGTTACCGGGTATCACGTGGTACACGAGCCAGTGCCAATCATTGATTTGTACTTTGTATATATATAAATTCATTTTATATCCATGTCTGTAAATTGTTTGGATAGTCTCTACAAGTATGCGTTCACTTCTAGTGTTAACGTGTAGGTAGTCTGACAAAGAAAATCAAATATATTTGATATGACAGGCCGTGTCGGCAAACCAGATCATTGTACCGACCGTAGAATTTACGAAAAACTGACTTTAACCGAGATTGTTGATATGATAATAAGACCATGCATAATATAGAACTACAACAAAGTATAACGCCGACCTGTAATAGCAATATTCACCAATACGATCTACATGTATATGGAATCAGCTTTGAAGTGACCAATGTGGTAGATACAGAATCAAAATATATAGAATCTTTTCATTTTAACAGCACATTTCAAGGCTATGTAACATAGTAATATTATTTAAAATATCATTTCATATCTCACTTTTACCCAATTTTGAACTTAAATGTTACCTGATGAAAAATGATGAAACTCTTCCTCCACAAGTGAATTCCGAATTGTGAAGATTTCAAATAGTATGACACTGGTCACAACTCAGGTAGGTATATATAAATTTGATTTATAAGAAAATTTATGCTTATAGGTGGGTTGCAATAGGATCAATTTTCTTAGAGTTATTTCCCTTTGTCAGCCATGTTAGGGGGCAGATTGGAGTTTTTTGTTTATTTTTAAGCAATTTGATGGATTTTTATGACAAAGTTTGTCTTATTTTCGACCCAATGCAAGTATTTATGTAAGGGAGGGAGTTTAATGAATTGTGTCAGCGTAGTACATATTCAAGGAATAACCCCAATAAGAAGAAATATGATTGGTAATTTGGTTGGTTAATCAGCATAAAATATTCTTCATGGACCCCAAAGATGGCCGCCAAAGAGAAATAACTCCAATAAAATTGATGCTATTGAAACCTATCTATGCAACCTATCTATTGTTATTTAACGTCCCACTCAATAATATTTCACTCATATGGAGACGTCACCGTGTGCCGATGAAGGGCGACAAATTTTGCGTATGCTCGGCACTTGTGGCCGTAGAGCAGGGAGGGTTCAACCCACGGAATAGAAAGACCTCCTGATTCTTTACATAGCCGATATACAAAGCAAGCTTCAGAAGTTGTCACTGATAACGAGTTGTTGTATCTTAACTGTATTGTTTCATTATTGTTTAACGTCCCACTTAAGAATATTTCACTCTTATGCGACGTCACCGTGTGAAGGGCGACAAGTTTTGCTTTTGATCGGCACTTATGGCCGTAGAGCAGGGAAGGTGTTTTAACGTGCCAACACCAACTGTGACACGGGACCTCGGTTTACTGTCTCATCCGAAATACAGGGACGGCCGATCGCGGAGTGGCGCTACGCGGCTCGAACCCGCATCTTTCGATTCGCAGTCGAACACGCGAACCACTCGGCCAAGGAGGCCTGATATCGTGCAGTAAAACATCTTTCCACTGTACTCTACACGTACCCGTTTTCATTGTTTTCACAAAATCAAATCAAAAACAAAAATTATATATTTGGTAATTGCGAACGCCCTTAAAACTGATCTTTCCATTCATTTACCGCGTTTCAGTCGTCAATTTTTTGTTTATATTTTCTCCAATACTCAGTTTGCCCATCCATCGCATCTAATATCGAGATGAGGATATATGGGTAGTCAACGCTTTACTTGGCTATTGTTCTCACAGCAGGGAGCATGCCACTTTGAACATCGAGTATGATAAGTCTATACTTCAAACGGAGCCGCAAAACCCAAGTCGGTAGCTTCAAATCTCGAAATATATCGCGAGATTTGACCTTTGATCTTGGCCCAGTTGTTCAACAGTTGGTTAAATTTAACCGAGGTTTAAATAAAACCGACTTTGTAGAAATATAATAACTAAGCCTCAAAACTTTATAAAACTTACTAAATTTGATAGATTGTCTTACCAAAGGTTTGATTTAACCCCAACAATGATTTTTTTCAACCAACAAAGTTTATTTCTCGGCTGCATTTAAAACCTTGGTTATATTTAACCAAGGGTTTAAAATATAACCAACTGATGGACAACTGGGCCCTGGATGACCAGCCTCAGGTTCATCTGTACGAGTTACGTCCCTTGAATAGAAAATATCTCTGTACACGTACATCCAATTAAAGCGCAATCAGTCTAAGTGTATAGTTTAATACAAATTGCATTTCAACATATTGTTATGATATTATATTTCATGTATTAAATGTGGTGTTTTTTATGTTCATCAGTCAGCACAGTTAGAGTAACATTAATGTGTTAAAGCTTTTTCCACTGTGACCATTCAATTATTGTGTAGACATCTCAGAACTCTGCCCTCCTTTCATGTAAGAGAGTGATTAATGAAGTACCCCACATGTCTGTTTGTTGATACTGTAAATCCGGTTTTATTCGCGAGAATTTTATTTTCGCGTAATTACGCGAGAGCACTTACTCGCGAAAATAAAAGTCTCGCTTAATATACAAACCCGAAATAAAATGCTCAATACAACATACACTTAGAATACTTAATTGCATGGCTACCGATTCGCCAAAATAAAGTTCCGCGAAAATTACTGGATTTACAGTAGTTTTATTTTATGAGTTTGAGAGTAATCAGGGTCAAGAAATGTTTAGTAATGTCGATAGCATTTCCAATATTATTCTCCACGCTTCAAAACTTCAAAAGTAGTGATAAAGTCACAGCCAGATTGTTAATTAAAAATAAGAATTTCTTTTCCAAATAATTTAACTTTCTCAAGTAAAAGTTTTCAGTTTGGTCTTGGATTGTCAATATGTTCACATGTTGTTTTTTTTAGTTATTATATTTACTAGTGGTTATTTTGATATTATTGAGTTTTGATTATAATGTACAAGAATCATGGAAATTGATGTTATATTAAGTATTGGGAACTACCGCCTGGTCACAAAATAGACACATAGCTAGTTGTCTTATAAATATGTGTCACTGTGAACTGAAGTACATGTATGTGAGTATGTAAACTGTCACGTCATATGTTAATTTTAAATAATGTTTTCAGTGTAAATAAATGTTAAGTTTTAGATTCCTTGTGTCTTTTTTTTTCTATTTACAGCGTATTTTTGTGGCATGTTTTGGTTGAAGTGAATCTTCGTTTTCGTCACGTTTTCCCACACGTCGTAACAGAAATTGGGGGCTCGTCCGGGATGATCGAAATTTGTTCAAGTTCTTATATCCGCGTGATATTTCAAGAAATTCTGTTTTTCTTCCTTGAACAGTTTTATTTCAATAATATGTTGTGAATCCCATTTTTTTGTGATTTTACTTGTGTAAATACTTATTTGTTTTTTTAAATCACTTTGAACAGACACAAGAGGATTTAAGGTTGTATTTTTAATAATGGAAACTGAGTTTGATGTGGAAAGTTTCTCATCTGATCCAGATAAAGACATTTTTGGAGTTTAACTAAGGAACAGTTTTGTTCACTAGCCTCATACCTGAATGTTCAATTCAAGAAGTCTATGTGTCCCTTCCGAAATTAGAGTGTTCATTAATGAAAGAATACCGGACACTTTACATGCTGCTGCGCTACTTGCAGATGAATATACATTAGCCCACAAACCACGTTTTGGGAATAAATTTCGTTCAAGAGGTAGTACAGGGTCCTACTGTGACAAATAATAACAGCCAGGATAAACGTTTTGCAGGAGTAAACACAACTACTGTTAGTACTTCTTCTATTAATCCTCACAGACATTCCCAAGACCACCTATTTGCAAGTTCTGTAAGAAAGAAGGTAATTTAATTTCTGAATGTATGAAATCAAAGAAAAAAGTACAAGAAAAGCAGGTAAATGGCTATGTAAAATCTTCTCTGCACAAATTATTGCACTGTCCTGAACTAGGTAGGGATGCAGATAATTTTGTCAAAAACACACCCAGATAAAGAAAAGGTTCATAGCTATATAAAGGCTTCGCGGCACAAATTATTGCACTGTCCTAAACTAGGTAAGGATACAGATAATGTGTCAAAAACACTCCCAGATATAGAAAAGCTTCATAGTTAAGGAAGGCTTCGCGGCACAAATTATTGCACTGTCCTAAACTAGGTAGGGATGCAGATAATGTGTCAAAAATACTCCCAGATAAAGAAAAGCTTCATAGTTATGTGAAGGCTTCACAGCACAAATTATTGTACTGTCCAAAATTATATAGGGGTGCAGATAATTTGCCAAAGAAGGAAACTCGCACTGAACCATTGATAAGGTGTCGTGATAAAGCCCCTAGTATTGGTGTTATGGCTTTTTTTGAACCATTCATTCATGATGGTTTTGTATCACTTTCAAGTGATTTTTCTAGTTCAATCCCTATTCGTATTTAGAGAGATACAGGTGCTTCCCAAAGTCTCATTTTGAAAAGCGTTTTGCTGTTTTGTGATGAAACCTTTTCAGGTTTTCACGTTCTTATACAAGGGATAAATTCTAAAGAGTTCAGCTCTGTTCCACTCCATAACATTCATTTCAAGTCTCACCTAGTTTCGGGTTCCATTACTCTAGGGGGGCCTCCGTAGCCGAGTGGTTAGCGTATTCGACTTCGAGCCGAGGGGTCCGATTCCCGCAGCGCAACTCCTCGATTGGCCGTCCCTGTCTTTCGGATGAGACAGTAAAAACCGAGATCCCGTGTCACAGTAGGTGTTGGCACGTTAAAGAACCCTCCCTGCTCTATGCCCAGCAGTGCCGAGCACAGGCAAAATTTGTCGCCCTTCACCGGCACACGGTGATGTCTCCATATAAGTGAAATATTCTTGAGTGGGACGTTAAACAACAACGCAACAACAACCATTACTCTAGGTGTTACTGATTCGTTACCATTTGAAGGTATCCATTTACAGTTAGGTATCGATTTAGCAGGAAGCAAAGTTGTTGCTGACCATGTTGTTTGTGAAAAACCTTGAATTGATCAAGTTGATCTTGATGAGAATCTGTAACCTACGTGTGCAGTTTGTCGATCTTTGGCTTATAAATGTATGTTACCAGATGTTGATATATCTGATACTTTTCTTACCCATACAATTGACATGGACTCATGTGATGATAATTCAACTTCTCAGTCCCAGGAAAGATATGTTGATTTCTCTGTCTCATTTCACAGTACTTTGATAGGTAAGTCAAGTGATAATTTGTCAAGTTCTCAACTTGTTGAGGCCAAGCATAAGGATCCTCAGATTTCTGCTCTATTTCCTTTAATAGCAGAAGATAGGGAGGTATTAGAGACCCTCGTCTGTTATTTCTTAAAGAATGATATGCTTATGAGATATTAGAGACCACCTGACCTACCATATGATGATGAGTATGCCGTTGTTTATCAAATAATTGTGCCAGAACCCTATCGTGCTGAAATTTTAAGAATGGCACATGGAACTCCTTTATCTGGACATTCAGGGACAAGAAAGACGGCTAGGAAGATATCAGAACATTTTTATTGGCTAGGTATTTGGAAGGATGTCTCCAACTTTTGCAATTCCTGTCATACATGTCAAATGGTAGGAAAACCCAATCAAACCATTACCAAGGCCCACCTCAAACCTATTCCGGCCTTTGAAGAACCTTTTAGTCGTGTGCTTGTGGACTGTGTAGGGCCACTTCCCAAAACAAAGTCTGGAAATCAGTATTTGTTGACAATAATGTGTGAGTCAACTAGATTCCCAGAAGCTGTCCCATTGAGGAATATTAAATCATAAACCATTATTAAAGCTTTGGTAACGTTTTTTTTTTCACCATGGTAGGATTGCCTAAGTCAATTCAAAGCGATCAAGGGTCCGCTTTTTTGTCAGGACTTTTTCAAGAAATAATGTATGAATTAAACATAGCACAGTTTAGATCATCTGCCTATCATCCTGAGAGTCAGGGAGCACTATAGCCATTTGATTAAACTCTCAAAAATATGATTAGAACATTGTTATGAATCTAAAAAGGACTGGGATGAGCGTATTCACTTGTTTTTATTTCCTGCTAGAGAGTCAGTTCAAGATTCACTTAGTTTTAGCCTGTTTGAACTTGTTTTGGTCATCAAATTCGAGGCCCATTGAAATTGTTGAAAGAAAAGTTGATATCTGACAAAGATACAAGTATGAATCTTCTACAATATGTGACTGATTTTCGTACCAGATTGCATAATGTAAGTTAATTAGCCAAACAGAATCTTGAACAAGCTCAAACAAAACTGAAAGAAAAATATGATGTGAAAAATTTTGAGAGAACATTTGAGCCAGGTCAGAAAGTCTTTTTTCATTTTTTACCAGTATCAGGTAACCCTTTACATACAAGGTATTTTGGACCTTATGTTATTGCTAAGAAATTGAGCAATTTGAATTATGTGTTATTAACACCAGATGGACGTAAAAAGAAACAATTATATCATGTAAATCTGATAAAGCCTTATATAGACAGGCATCACATTGTTGTCAGCTGGGTTAATAGTGCAGAACAAATTAATTGTGACTTAAGTTCCCATATAGAAGATTGTGTGCAAAGTGAATATTTACAATGTGAAACTATGAAACTTCAGAACTCTGACATTTTGAACAATTTAGATGAAAAATTCTCACCTTCCTTGTAACCAAAAGTGTTATTGGAGAATTTACAGACTTGCTTCCAAACGCTCCATCGAGAACCAACAAACTTTATGATGACATCATTACTGAAGAGAGTTCAATACCGATAAAACTACCTCCAAATCGTGTTATTGGAGAATTTACAGACTTGCTTCCAAACGTTCCATCGAGAACCAACAAACTCTCTGATGACGTCATTACTGAAGAGAGTTCAATACCGATTAAACTACCTCCATATCGTGTTATTGGAGAATTTACAGACCTGCTTCCAAACGTTCCATCGAGAACCAACAAACTTTCTCATGACGTCATTATTGAAGAGAGTTCAATACCGATAAAACAACCTCCATATCGGAGTATTTGTCAAACGATTACGTTTTCATATACTATAAATCAAGAAAATTTCGCGGAGCTTTATTTTGGCGAATCGGTAGCTATGCAATTATTCGCGACACTATATTTTCGCGCCTTTGTGTGTTGAGTATGATAGTTTATTTTGTATGGTGGATGTTAATTTCAAGTATATTAAGCGAGAATTTTATTTTCGCGAGTAAGAGCTCTCGCGTAATTACGCGAAAATAAAGTTCTCGCGAATAAAACTGGATTTACAGTAAGTAAAGTATTCTTGAGATAGACGTTCAACTGCATTACAACAACACCGTGACAATCATTCAAACTCTGAAAACACTTCATTGAGTTTCCGTCTGTCTCGAACCAATCAAAACATTTCCGCTGTCAATAATGCCCAACTGATGCTGCGTTGTTGTTGAGTTTCAGGTAAAGTTAACGGAAGTAAAGGTAGCCTACAACATACCTTCGTAAGCTTTATTTGAAAACTAAGTGTACAGGAATACAAAAACACGTGATTTCTGCTCAATTCACCTGTCCATCTATGTTTGCTATTTTAAAGTGAGATTTGTAGTCGGTAGTTTGTTTGATTATCATAAAAGTTGTATTTGTTGCGCAATGAAAACATGTTTATCTACCATAGTTTTGCAAGTCCTTTCTGTGGTGGATGAAGCAGGTTTCCTCAAATTGCTCTCATCTCATTTACTCTACTCCGATTCGTCTACTATAGAAACTATTACAAAAATGTTGCATTTCGTCTTCTCTACCAATTTGAAAACGGCGACAACAACTGTACTTGTTTATTAACTGATTCCTTTTTTTTTTGTTTTGCCATAGCTTTGTCTGCTTTTGGATTTTTGCATTTTGATTATCCCCCCGCCGGTATTTTCAACTGTCATCTTTTTGCACACATTTAAGATTTGTATTTCGATCATAAAAATGTGTAAAGCTTTACAAATTATTTAACGTAATTGAATATTGTGCAAAAAACTTATAACTCCCATGAAAGGATTAAAAACTAGTGAAACTGAAAAGTTTTTATTGATTTGCTTGCCACAAAAACAATAGTAATTATCAACATACTGAAATATTTCACTGTTTTACAACGAGAAACTTTTTAAAGATGACCTCAATAAAGTCTTTATGTTCTTGATATTAATGGCCTAATCAAAGCATATGATTTCTCAAATAGCATAAGCTGAAAAATGTACACAATTTAAGGTTTATAGGTTAAATAGATAGAAAGATATATAAGATTGAAAGAAAGATATAAAGATATAAAGGTTGATGTGTAATTAAAACAGAAAAGAAAAAAATCAGGTACATGTATATGGGTTATATAAAGATGGTTGAACTGTGATGATAATAATAATAATAATAGTAATAATAAAAAGAACGAAGCAAATAAACGGTCTCTACCAATATTTATGTACACTATAACCATTTAGTTCGTCTATTTTTTTTAAAATTTCTGGAAGAAGACAAAAGCATCATCAAGTAGTCATCAACAGTGAGGGAAATTGGAATAAACAAAATAGGAACTGTAACGTCGTAAACCAAATTTATATTGGAACAGACGGGAGTAGATCGAGTAAGAAGTAATTTTATGGTTACTTCTTCGATACACCGATTGAAATTTCTCGTTATTTCTAATGCAAATATTAACCTGATTTATTACACTACCGGATCCTGATATTATTTAAGTTAGTAAAGGCAAAATATATATACACTGGGTCCAGATAGATAGATAGATAGAATTAACTTGATTTCACATACATGTATGTCAAATGAAGTCCGTGCCATTATAATTCTAGGTTTTAAAAGTATGTGGAAAAAGAAACTAAGATAAGATTAAGATATAGATGCAAATTAAGAAATACAATGTATAAATCATAGGTGAATACAAGAAATCAATTTAAACTTTACCGACCTGTGTATAATAATTTGACCGTAATTCACCCCCGAAGCTTTTCGACAGCTGACCAGTACTTGTGTTATTTCAGAATTGAATCTAATTTTTTCATATGATAACTTATACCCAAAGTGGATTACCTGGATGACGTTGTAACACCCATTTTTATGTAACCCTGATTTGATTGGCCCTGTATATCAATATAGTATTGATTTAATAATTATGAAAAAAAAAAATCTATAGCCTCCAGCTTGTTAAGGATTTTCATATTTAAAACGAGCATTCCTTGTCGTAAGACCTTTTCATTTGGTAGCCAATCATTTTTTTTACTGGGGTCGTGATGTTAAACCTCATTATATGCTATTTTACTTGATAATGTCTTTCAAAAGGATGTGACATTACCCTCATATTCCTCCTATTTATTCCACATGACAATGATAATAACATTGGTTCCAATACATTTTATCGTAGTATTCCATTGACCAAAGTTCCGTGTCCCATATAGATGTCGGGATGCTAAAGAACCTCACTACTCGGTGTTATGCATTGGCCAAACTTTGAACCCCTTCACCTGGATTCCGTGACGAATCCATACGAGTGAAAGGTTCATGAGTGGAACGTTAACCCTCTTGCTGCGTATATGTACATATATGTCCATTGACGGCAGACTGCGTATATGTACACATATGTCCATTTAAACATTACAGTATTCATCGCGACATAACTCGCTTATCCGACGTGGTAAATAACTTAACTTGGTATCACAAGGATCAGAAAATGTCTGACAATATG
>JACSZP010003475.1:520-12714 GCA_016161895.1 Pinna nobilis | reverse complement strand
ATATATCGGGCATCCGAATTAACAAAGATGACCCTTTGTGCAATATACTTTATGTATATTCTTTAAGTAACCACAACCACTTTTGTCCATATGAATTTAGAATATCTTACCTACTGTGAAATTTACTGTAAACATTCTTTCAGTAGACAAACCTATTTTTATCCAAATGCAGTGTGAATGCCCCATGGATTACTTATTGAAATCACAGGTGAAAACATTTACAGTAAGTCACTTGGATATTCTTTGATATATCTTCTCCCAGAAGAAATATCCAGGTAATGGATGCCATGGACCTTTAATTAGCACTTTCGTATTCACCTTCTCATCGTAAGATCGTAGGTTCAAATCTTTCGCATGAGACAGTATACAATTATAGTCCACTTCGGTTCGGGCAAAAGTACCGACATCGGGTGCCAACAAAATTGCTGTTGCCATTGGACTCAGTCCGTTATTGTTTTGTTATATGAAACAATTTTTATTGTGCTATAGCAAGACTGTCGTGTGTAAACATTTTCTCCGTCTTTCAGTACAAAATTGTCCCGAGAAACTAAATCGCTGAACCCAAATATATCATCAATATATACCATAGCATTTGTCAGATGCTCGTCTAGCATCCCCATGAACCATTTATGATATTTGCCACATTTTTTCTGTCACGGTTATTCGGTTCCCGTCCGATAGCCCCCCATCGAAGCTTCAGCCATTACTTGCAAAGGAAGTGTGATCCTTTGTTTTGTATGATTTTGAGACTAAATTATCTTTGTAGGAATTAAGGATATTTCAATTTACTTGGGAATTTAAAACTGAATTTCTTCTACCCTGTTTATATAAGCAAATCCAATACATAATGCTCTGTCCTACCTCTTTGATAATATCGATTCCTATTAATGCAATATAGAATTTTTGCCGACTGGGTACGACTTTAACTATTTAAAATTAGTAAAGACAGTTAGACGAAGAAGTTATTTGTGAACTTAGAAAAAAATCAAACCTCGATTCTTCGATTTCGTTTGTGTGAGGTACGCTTTTTTCTAACTTTGCGTTGATGGACTCCAATCTTTCAACACGCTGCAGTAACTCGGCGTTGTCAGACTGTAACTCGGTCAGAATTTTGTCCTTCTCTTTGTCTTTCAGAATAAGCTGTTCCAGTGCGGACTTCAAGAAATCAACTTCTTCTAATAACTTCTTGATCTGACTCTGTGTGGATGGATGGTCCTGTCCAGGCGAGTCTTGTGTCAGACACCTCCCGAACAACACGCTAAAACAAATAAGTAAAAACACTGTCATATTTAGGACCTCGACAGCTCTGTGACTGTAGTTAAACTCAGATTTAGGTTATACTCTGTCCGATTTTTATTGAACTTTAATGATCTTCTATCTGAGTAGCACATATCTTAGCGTAACTTAGGGTGACAGATGATATTTTCACACGCAAACTATAAATATCTATTCTTTTCCAAATAATGCGCCTTTATTCACCGAAATAATTCTCTACCCTTTCACTAATAACTTCAATAAAGTTATGTTGTTCGAGATATCAAATTTGGATAAATAAATTCACAATATTCAAATGGTGACGGATTTGCAGAAAAGTTTGATTGACATTTGCCAAGTACAACCACTGGGTTAAAGAATGTCTTTCACGTAAAAATCAGAGATATTAATGTTTTAGTCGCCTGGTGGTTCAGATGACCTATATCTTTGGCGAATTTTTGACATCGCGGACCTCTTAAAACCCCGATATTGTATCAGATGCCTCGGAAAGTCAGTTCACTCTGTTTTTTGTTATTTCAATATCAATAATAAGATGAAGAATATAAAACTTCCCGTCACCCCCCCCCCCTCCCCCCGAAAAAAACAAAACGAAAACAACTCTGTGATAAAACACGAATAATTTTAAAGGTGTTGTAGGCATTATACCTTCAGCTAGTCACCGCCTCTGTGATTTTATTCCGTAAGCATTTTGTTTATTTGGAAATCTATCTTATTCCTTATAATATCAAACGCGGAGAAACGATAAACGCTAGCTCTTTAAAATTTAAGGGTCTCTGACTTCGAAATTCCGAACAATCAGTCAGAATAAATTGATTCAAAGTGTTAAATCGAATATAATCCAGCTGATTTATAATGGTTAGGAAAACCGACTTATGTTATATCGATTGACCTTTACTGATTTAAAGCGCCAAAGAGTTAATTTCCAGTTTGCAATACGGCCACTTTATCAAACTTTTTCTTCTTCCTGCATTCGTGGATACTAAATCATATGTCAATTAACATCAGTAATGAAATATCAGTCAACTTTTCGTAAAATCGACGGCCAATAAAACGGCATGGCTTGCCGCTAAGGCCTACCGTAAGGTCGATTACGGATTACCCTGTTAATCTGATCAGGATATCGTTTTTTTTACTACTCACTTTGGCAGCCCCTGTTTCTAAGGCGACAAATTCGCAATTAAGGTACAGATTAACTTTACTCCTTATAATTAAATCTAATAATGCAAAAATTGAATTTATACCTTTCTCGTTGATGACCATCACCGATTGTGACTTATTCTTGTATTCGAAAATGTGTAACACGACGGGTGTCACGCGTGGAGTAGGAGTTACCTACCCTTCCGGAGCACCTACACTCAACTCCGGTTTTTTAGTGGGGTTCGGGTTACACCGTTTTTAGTTATAAGTGTATTTGTGTATTTCTGTTAGTAATTTTGTCTCCTTTTTGTTTTGGCCACGATTTTGTCTGTCGTCGACTTATTCTATTTGGAATGTCCCTTGGTATCTTCTATTTCACCCGTTTCATAAATAAACGGACTCTTTTAATCTTATAATAAATTTTTAAAATTACTAACGTAATGATTTGCGCGCATCGCAACACCTATCATGAGCCTTTTGTTGTGATACATCTACTGGAAGGAAATTTTAGGTCTGCATCAAATATTTCATGCTATATATCCTAGTAAACCTACAAATTGATGAAGTCAAACACATTGAGACAACATATTAATACAATACATTGTACATTTGTTAAAAATTGCCACATGCCTTTCATGGTCAGTTGTTTAAATTTGTACCCTGCATCCTCAGATGGTTTTAGTTTTTTGTAATCATTAGATTTAATTACAAGGACTATGAATTATATCTTTATGCATAGTTTTCTGTTTCTCGATGCTTACTTAATAGGGCAATGTTCATGGTTAATTGAGTAATTTAAATCATTCAACATTTCAAAACCTCTTTCTAATAAAAACTAAATGATAATGCAGTCCCCACAATAAAAAATGTGAATTTTCGCAGACGACTTTCAAAGTTCATTTTCAGTAATTAAAACTACTAAATGGGGGATCAAAGAGGCAAACAAATATTCGAGGTAAGTCAAAAGATCTGCATATTTAGTTGAACAATACTGTTGAAAACAAAATGGGCTATATTCATTGATATTGATACTAAACAGAGTAGACAGGTAATATTTTCAAACTGCATTTAGGCAATGTGTCACACATTATAAATGACCTTTTTGTAGGTCTTTTTTAAAATTTCTGCTCACTTGTCATTCCCATTTTGGGGAAAGGCAAACATTTCCACCAACTTAAATTCATCGCAGTTTGGATGAAGAAAACTTTTCTTTGAATAATTAATCAAGATCCATTTGTGACCCCCCCCCCCACCCCCGCGAAAAAAAAATCCTGCACGACACCAATGTAGTATAATTGTCCACCTAAAACTACGTTTAACTACGTTTCGGTCACCTTGTCAAATTCAGCAGCAAAACGAAAGGTCCTGTAACATGAAATATTGTCCATTCTTGTATGAGCAATTGCACTTTTATGTTTTTCTCACGAGATTTTGGAAATTACAGCATTTTTATTGTCATATTTTTCACAAGCAAGGAATATCGCCAAAATAGTATTGCTTTAAAAATGCTGAGTAGCATTTATATTTTTTATTTTCTGTTTGTTCATTAGAAAGAGATGTTGAAAGAGGAGATGTTAAAGAAGAGCTGCATTCAGTGCAAGATATTCAAACGCCAAACATACATTCAACATGGGTCAGACGTAGTATTCGACTACGTTTACACGAATATTGGTGGAAGATAAAACAGCCATACGGGAGTGTTCACTGTCGACACTGCGGGGGTATATGTCTTCTTTGTTAACATGATATGTGTGCCACACTAAGGGGTGCATACTGAACTGATTAAAGATGGGTCGCCTATATCGTACCAATATTGTGCAGGAGATGAGCGTTATGAAAATGGAAGCAATATGGTAGTTACTGAACTTCCGTCTGGAGTTTCCATGTGGGTACGCACGAGTTATGTTAGTAATAATAATAAGTTTCTTTTCAGTATTGAAACAATATTTACAGGTTTCTTGTTGTTTTCAAGCTGAGCGATTCTTAAATATGAAGTGAATATTTTAATTTTTTGAATTCTGATATTAATTGAAAGAATTTAAATACGACAGATTAAAACAAAATTGTTTATTGCTGTATTGTTGTTGATTGTTCTCCACCAAAAACGTTCACTCGCATAGAAACGTCGAAGAAAGCTGGTTGAAAGCTTCATAAGTATCCAACGCACTTATGACAATTGAGCAATGCAGAATCGACAGCCTCTGTTATACGGAGAGCCCAGACGTTTAACAGCTAATTACATGCAATTTAGCAGCAGATGGGCTACTCTATGCAGTATCGTTAATCACAAGTTCAAAAAGATACATCTGCCCAAGATCCTTTTGAGTTTTTATATATCCTCATGTTAACCTTTATGCTATATGAAGTAAAAACCGTGGTCCGGCCTTACGGTAGTTGTTTGCATGTTATAGAAACCTCACTTCGCTAAGGACATGAGCGCCTAAAGAGGCAAGTAAAAGATTTTTGACTGGAACAATAAATAAGTCACTTACACCAATTCGATCAAGTGATGAAATTGAATAAATTGGATATAGATGCTTTATTGCGTTATCTCAATTTTTAACTGACAACTATAACACAAAAGTGAATGTCAAGCTTTTAATATACAACACAGTAAACTTGTCTGGACAAAGCCTTTTATTACAATCAGTTATCTAAAACTTCGAGCAGAAAACCGGAAAAACTTGTCTCGTGTCCTAATTCAGCTACATCATTATTATCTATATATCTAACTCTCACCCACACAGAGGCGCCAGCAGATAGTTCCACAACCGTCATGGTGCTGCCATTGGCGTAATGTTCCACCCGTCCGTCACAGACCTGTATCGTAAGTGAGAGTCCATCTCGCATTAGTTCCGTTTTTACCTCCCGATTTTTCATGCATAAGATGTTAACATAGAATACGTAGATCCCCCTAATGTTAGCATGAAACACGCCTGTATGCTTGTTGTAGGCCCCTCCGATATTGCTCACGACTACATCAAATACAACTGTCTGTCCTGTGTTAAGATGCGTGTCTTGATCATATCGATGTACCGTGAAGCCGGTCCTCGAAAAAGGTCCTGAAAGTAAAGACATAACTAGCCTAGATATAATTATGCTTCGAAACGCGACGTCCTTTTTATATGAAAAGTGAGAATAATAATTTCTCATAATGAACAACCATTGCTGACCCCGAACGGAATAAGATCAGGTATACTGGAAGAAGAGAGATTTTTACATTGGAAAATTATTCTAGCGACCGTTCTTCTATTGGAGTTGCTTGAGTTGGATTGGATTGGAATTGGCGTCTCTTATAGATCTTATATATGTTGTCACAAGAAGAAAATTCATCATTAGACTGGTTGAACCGTTTTCCACCAGTGGATATCCTGAGGGGATTCTTTCAAGCACTCAACAAAGTATTGATCTAAATTAATTTCATTTCTTATTAAGACAAAGGAAGTGGGTGTTGCTAATAAGAGGAATATGCTGACTGGTCCCTGATCTCATTCATTTTTTTTGGCTCCATTTCTTTAATTTTTAAAATACCCTGGTTTCGGATATTTATGTATTAGAGCATTTTATAGATTAATGACTATTGATGAGGTCAACATGGTAAAATGATGACCGTGGGCCTGACTCGCGAGGTGACCTGACATGACCGAGGCAAACGGCCTGGTCTAGGTTTTGTATTCCGGATGTTAGGCCGACACTTGATGTTCTGACGCGCAACCATGTGATTTTTACTTTCTTATCCGACCGGCTTAAGACATTAGCGACCGCACTGAAACTCAAACAGAGGATCCGTCAGTCCAAACTGTACTACATCCAATGATATTTAACTTTGCATATTCTTGCAATAACATTTCTTTTTCTCCTCCAGTTTGATAACGATATGCCGATATGCAAATACATGTTCTACATGTGACAGTTTATCACACCAAGACAAATTACTCCCTGAAAAGATGTTGTTACAGGAGAATTACAACGTTGGACGTCAATATTTGGCACATTTTACGTTGTTATTATTTGTGGGCAATTACAACCCATAACAGAATAAAATAAGCAATTATTTACTCGATTTACCTTCTAAATTGTTTCTTACTCATTTCATATGAATTTGACTCTGGTCTCACAGCGGGTGTGACCGGTCAACAGGAGAATCTTACTCCTCCCTGGCACTTGATCCCACCTCTATGTTTTCACCAATCTCTCCATTGTCTCGCCTCGTGATAATTCTGATTGTTCCTGTGATTATTACTTTGGAATCTGTGATTTTCATTTCTGAAGACAAATTCTACTTCAGTTCGACGACAGACAGCTCCCTTTAGTATGTAATCACTAGAAGTCTGTTTGGCCGTCCTTGTCTTTCGAATGAGACAGAAAAAACGAGGTTCCGTGTCACAGTAGGTGTTGGTACGTTAAAGACCCTCCCTACTCTAGGGCTATAAGTGCCGAGCATAGTCAAAATTTGTCGCCCTTCACATGCATACGGTGACGTCTCCATATGAGTGAAATATTCCTGAGTGGGACATTAAATAACAATACATCAGGGATCTGCCGTGTGATCTCACGGTAAAAAATGCCATTTGTGAATATTCAGTTATTTATAACGTTATCTGATGATGTAGGTGACACCGTTGTTGAACCGTAATTGAAATATGAATAATAATTAATGGAAATAAAATCAAAATTACCTAGGTTGGTTGATCCTCTTTTGTTCGTAGACCTAATAACGGAGTCGTTGCCAGCGTCTATAGAAATATAAAAATTAAATAAGATCGACTCAGAATAAAATTTATTGACGAAGGGAATAAAAATGAGGCTTTCATTTAAAATTTAAAGGTGATTTCATATGACAAACTTCAGGGAGCAAAGGCGAACTGCAATAAAGATGGAATAATGTGCAAAACGGATGTACGACCTGGGGTCTTAAGATAGTATGAATACACACACGACGTATAAAATTATTTTTTACTTGGACATGCGCTCTCTGTGGTAGGCGCTTCGTTGCAGAGTGCTCTAAAGCAGCCATACTCTAAATCATCACGTTTTTCACCTCTTTATTGTGTATGAATCCGGCCAATTCAAACAGCTAAAACAGTATACAATAGCACTTGTAAATAATTGTTACCCTTTAATATCTTAATCCGGGTTATTTTCATAACTTCTAAAATAAGATGCCATCAGAGGTTGAAAGTTTTTATGCTACACCCAAACTCAAATGCATTGAAACTTAAGGGAATTTGCTTTTTGTTTCAAGTAAAGTGCTGTAAAACAGTCTCAAATCAATTGAGCCGGAAAATGAAAATAATTTCAAATTTAGTGGATTTTATTTAAAACGTATATGATTCCACTGTAGTTTGAATACAAAAATTTAAAATCTGCTAAAAGGTCAGCAGGTTTGTGTTAATCTAATTTTCGGTATGCACGTCATGTAGATTGCTGTTTGTGTTATTGTCTCTTTTTGATTTGGCCATGGTTTCGTCTGCCATTAGATTTTTGAATTTTGATTGCCCCCTTGGTATCTTCTACTGCCGCCTATTTTTATAGGCCTTAGGTATGTAGAGTGATATACAAACTTCACAGGATGTACCTTTTTCGTTCAGATTATGAGAGTAGCCGCCGTTATTCCGGGAGGTCGATGTAATTAACATCGGCGTAAGGCGACGGACTTCTCCTTTCTTTCATTCAGAGATAAATAAATAAAAAAAACAGAGGTCCAATATGACATTGGTATTCGTGTCCACCGAGGGGGTGCCGTAGCCTAGTTATAACCGGGTTCGACTTCAGATCGAGTGGTTTGTGGTTCGAACCCAAGTAAAGTCGTGGTTGGATGTAGAAAGTAAAACAGAGATCCCGTGTCTCAGTAGCTGTTGGAACGTAGAATAATAATGTCTGCTCTACATCCGTAAAAGCCGAGCACAGGCCAAATTTTCGCCCTTCAACGACATACGGTGACGTTTCCATGTAAGCGAAAGATTCTTCAATTCGACGTTGCACAACAATACAACTAGCAACCAACGTCTCTTCCTCATTGAAAAACATGGACCAACGATTAGTCACCACATTCATTGATGGCGTTTTCATCCAAGTCAAATAATCTTGTGTGACCTGTCATACAATATCATCAATAGACTTCTCTAAAAATAGTTTGAGATACAGACTGGTCCCTTATCCATAAGAGACTGTGACTACTTCCTAATTATTTTTACTTTTGATTTGATACAGTTCGATTTCCATTTCGTATGAAAAACAAAGTTTTTAAATTTTTTAGAATTTCATTGTATTTAAGATTCAGTCAAGTAGTCTTCGGTAAGAATGAACTTAATCAAGCAAGTTGTTGAAGTGCAACTTAATTTCCTGAAAAATATAACTTAGAAATGGCCCTAGAGGAAAATAAATAAATCATTTATATGCAAGGTATCCTGCCTATGAAATGAAATTGTCTTACCTGTAAAATTTATCTTTTGAATCAATGAAGTTGGCTTCTTCTGTTGGTCCCTATTATGACAAAGTTTATATAAATTTTGAATGTTATTGAGAACACTTTTCACAGGAAGTTGTAGATATAACGAGTGTGTCAAAATGGCTCAAATAACGAAGAAAAGGTAAAGGTAGCGCACAGTGACCGATATCATAATTCCTATAAGGAATACAAAATAAGTAGTTGGACAAATACGGACCCCTTGATACGACAGAGGTGGGATAAAAAGGAGACCTTTTAAAATACCTTGTCGGTAGAATGATTAACTATTGTTGATTCGTTTTTCTTTACTTTTGAAACATTATTCGAAACCAATGCTATTTATCAATGCATATCTCATGTATTTTTTTATCTTCTGATTTATACTGATGCATTGGCAAACCTTGTTTGGAGGAATGTCGTGTTTCCTTTTCTTGGAGATGACAAATCTTCTTCCATCCTTCCATTGTCCAATTCAAGTCTTCTCACGCGATTTTTAAATTCAGTGTTTTCCTGTCTCAAAAGAACCATACTGTCTCTCATTTCAGACAGCTGTCTTACCATGTCGTCCAATTTGCGGGTAAGTTTATCCGTTGTGGAATCTGTTATTACGTGAGCAAGAGCATCATCATCATCAAGCGCGAAATATTCACCACAAATAATAAGAAGGAAAGCTAATCGGCAGATCATGGCTTACCCGTCCTCTTTTTTTTTTAATAAAGTTATGTTTACATACAGCTCAAATTGGAAATGTTACTGCTCTTATATTAGCATGTAACAGCAGGTTTATTTCTCATGAGGTGCAAGCGAAGATTATCTCAACATATGGGGTCGGTTGGTTGTATTGTTTTTCTCAAGAATCTTTTACCTTTATGGAGATGGCACCGTGTGCTGATGGAAGAGGTTAAATTTTGTGTGCCGGTGAGGGACGTTAAATAGTGTCTTCGAAAGTATGGCCGTATAGAAGGGAGGGTTCATTAACATACCGACACCTGCTTTGACGCGGGAACTTGGATTTTACTGTCTCGTCCGAAGAACAGGGTCAGCCAACCGAGCTTTGAATTCAAACCCAGGAATTCACGATCAGAAGGCGATAATGTTAAACACTAGGCCACGACCCCGAAGCAGATTCATCAGGATTATACCATTATTATTTTATATTGTCGAGAATAAATTCAATTTGGCACAAAAACCAATATTTTAAAAAAAAATGTTTTGCAAATATGCTTATATATCTTCGTATGGAACATTCAGAGTTCATAAACTAGTTACAATGTACGTATTGTTATGCTATATGTGGTTTGAATAAAAACAGGAAAAAATATATTTCCATTTCCAAAATCGAAGTCTGGTTATTTTTTTTCTCTCTTACGGTTTATGTGAATAATTTGTCAAAGAGTACCCCCGTTCAGAACCCCCATATACAACAAGGAACGATAGTTATATAACTCAAGGAAGCAGATCTATTGCGTCTGATTGGTTTGGTGAGCAACCAATCATGTTCCAAAACCATATCATCAAGTTATAGAAATAGTACCTCAGAAAATTATTTATGTAGATGTCCTTGGACTCCTCTGACATATTTTGACTCTTTAGAAATGAAATTGGTGTTATGCCCTAAATAGTTCTCACTGATAAAATGTATAGCTGTAGTTCAAATGCACCTGCAATATCTCTATTATTTATGGTATGCAAAACTGGAAACCCAGAGGATTTCAAGTTCGATTCTAGGCTTGAATATGGCATTTTGTTAAATCCTCGCATAATGATGTAAATTAAGACCCTGTCTTCATGATGTATATGTTATCCGATTTATCCCTGGTTACAAATGGAAGGGCACGTTGTGTATTTCAACACGTGAAGACAGAATCTGCCTGAACAAATGACATGACAGTGTCGTGATTCAATCATAACCAAAGGAGAGAGAGAGAGAGAGAGAGAGAGAGAGAGAGAGAGAGAGGTAAAATAAACGTCTTTATTCAGAAGTGAATATTATTATCCTCTTTTTCGTATTATTATTGAATGTATTTTCATGTTTTAAATTAATCTGTTTAGCAAAGATTATTCGTTTTCTGTCGATCCCACTGTCACAGCTGACGTTTGTAGACACGATAGAGACCCCTCCCTGATCAGTAACACTGATGACATGACAAATGACCAACATATGAAGCGGATCAGTCGTATCAAGGTGGAAGATCGTTGAGCGAGAGGGTTAACAACATCAGACTTAAATACAGGAATTTTGTAGGCTCTTAATCAAGACTAATACGACCAAATTTTAGTATGAAGAATCCGAAGTGAGAAGGGACCCAGAGTTTCTGATTAGTCAGCGGCCTCGTTCAGAGTCGTTATTTATTTATTTATTTATTTATTCATTTTCCCTTTAGTGGAGATTTTTCAGACCTCTTAATGTTAGAATTAGAGTTTCAATCATGTTAGCAGTCGATTGTGTTTTGATATAGTCATACGTAAAACAGAAAAAATAACACCAATGAAGATGTTAAAAACAAACAAATCGAGAAAAGAAAAATATATTAAAATGCAAAGCGGTAGAAGCATTAGATTTTGCTTTGTTTCTAAATACATTTTGAAATAAAGTCGAGCCTCATTAATCTGGATGCGCAAAGATCCCGATGTTTCGCCATTCGGACGATATTGCTTGTGACTGTTTTTCATGTTATATTGTCTATAATGGGGACGATGTGTCAGTAATTCGGGCGCTTCATTTATCCTTCGCAATTTCCTTTGAACAAAAGCATCCGGATTATCGATACTTCACTGTATAAATTTTCAATTGAATGATCAGACAATCACAGTTAAATGTTGGTTGTTTGGTTGGTTGGTTGTATTGTTGTTTAACGTCCCACTCAAGAACATTTGGAGACGTCACTGTGTGCCAGTGAGGGGCGACACATTTTGCCTATTTTTGACACTTATTGCGATAGAGCTGGGTGGGTTCTATAAACGTGTCTCATCTACATTGACACATGACCTCGGTTTATACTCTCCCATTCGAAAAACAAAAGACAAACAGCTACATCGAGTCTAGGGTTCGAACCCCAGACCTTTCGATTCGAAGTCGAACACGCAAACCACTATGCCACGGAGGCCCCGTTCACAGGTAAATAATGACATGTTGGAGGTTTGTACTTAATAATGTATGAGAAAACCACATTTGTCACCTTAATTGTTACTGACGTGCATATACATACAGATAAAGGACGATGAACAAGACTATAAAAAGCGGACAATATAACATTAGTATGTGTTAGTTTACTGACACAGGACTCTCGAGGTATTACACAATGATCATGTTCGTGTTTGTCTGTATCAG
>JACSZP010003470.1:23912-36711 GCA_016161895.1 Pinna nobilis | reverse complement strand
AGTATATTAAAGTGCTAATATACAAGCACATACAGTCTAACCTGTTTTAGCAACCACCCAAGGGATGGAGCAAAAAGGGTCACATATGACGGGTGATCCCTTAATTCAAGTGATTTATATAGAAAAAAAGCCATTTTGGGAACCATACATGTAAGTCACATAAGACAGATAGTCCTTTCATTCAGTGGGTTGCTGAGGCAGGTTAAACTGTATTTAATAAAATTATCCTGTGTTTTGTTTCACAATTGACTATTTTGAAACATGCTTAGAGTACAAGGAAGTCTAAAATAAGAATAACGGTACTGCCTGAATTTCTTAATTATGTCTCTATATAGAGCCGATGGTTTCCAAAAATAAATACTAAAATAAAGGAGAGACCACAAAATAGGATAGAAATTATCTGATGCGTGGTTAAGAGATAAAAAATTTTCCTGATTATCCAAGATATTTGAAGTACTTTCTTATCAACAACATGCAGCAATAGATCTCTAACTTCATCTAAAACTAAATCTATTCTTATTTTAGATTTAAAAAAAGCTTGTGCAAAAGCCAGAATTATCATGGCCATCCTGAGACAATCAAGGACACTAATACATGTATCTTAACTACATACATTGTATATTATTATTGCTTTTCTCCCTCTCAAAATATGAGGTTGCACATTGGATATTTTGGTGGTATAGATTTATGTTGTTTTAATCAACTTGACATAAAATAAGTAAACAAGATTTTACAACATATTTCTCAGCGCTAGCCTTCAGCACCTTAGATCCTTCCAATTAGCAAACACCATCACATGACACAGTACATTATTTCTAACACAGGGATCAGTCAATGCCATGTGGAGTTTTTACTAAAAAGGATCCAGATTTGAACTGTACCTTCCCATCAACAACAGGGGAGGGGATAAAAATGGCTGCCATCTGGGACACAGTGTTTCATAAGCACATCTTATGTTGTGTGTCTGATATGTTGCTGTGAAACTATCAATGCAACCCCAAATATCCAGATGACATTGTGCTTTGACCTTTTTAGAGCAATGGAATTGCAGCTTTGGGTGTCTACAGAGATAATTGGTGGCAATTTAATAAGTTGTCTCAATGGATGATAATCCCTTGAAGTTTTGCTATAGGCATCCTTATTGATTAATAAAAAATCTGCAAAAAAAGGTCATAGCACTGTTATTAAAAAAAAATAACCTCAGCAGTGAAAATGCATAAAATCATACTACAGTCAACTCCAGACATGCATGAAATAACGAAACTGAAGGAAGCAAGATATTATCTTATTATAGTCAATCTTCGTTATTTGAAATAGTAATGCCTTTAAGATGTACCTGGAATAGAAACCTTCTCATAAACAACTGGTACCAGGTTGTTTGCAGAGTTGACTGCGTATGTTACACAACTTCACTTTAACAAAAATTCTCTGGATTGAAAACGATGTTTCTCTTTTCTACTTTTTGTATATCAGTTAGATGTTCGAAATGTTACTCAAATGGCTCTATCGTACATTCATACCAATAAATATCGTCTAGAAATGCATTTCCTGATAGCTTAAATAAAAACATGGGTAGTAGATTTATGGTAATGTAATTAGGGATACCAAACTCTAGATGAGCTTAAGACATTTCGAGAAGAATAAGGACAGAGCTGGTAACAATCATTGTAAAGGATTGTCTCAGACAATTTTATGGGTGAAATGGTTATGTGTTGAGATCTAGCTTTCATGAGAAAGAAAAAAAATCTTTTTGACCTCTAAATGAATGAATGGATGATTTGTGAAGAACCTTTAGACAACATAGTTCCATAACATCAGATGTCATATTAAACCATGCATTGGCGAGGGTATTTCTAATTCCCAGCAACGGAATTCTGTTGGCAAAGAAATTTACAATAGTGTTATTAATGAAATCAATATCGCTCAGGAGTTCAGATGTCTCAAACAGTGAAAGGTTTTGGCAGCAAACCAATATCTCCACAGACAGACTCAAGTATTGGAATCTAGATGAATACAATTTGACAATTATCAAATATAATGAGTGAAAGAAAAGTATTGATTTATTTTATACTGGTAAATTATGCAAATGCCATCAATAATCTAGACTGCGGTACTTTATGAGATGTAATGAATTTTTGTTTGGCTGATAAAATTCATAATTTTTGAACTGTTTCGGCTTTGTTTATTGGGTATGTCATCTTGGATGTTATTATCGTAACTACATTGTTCATGTGCCGGTACATCTGGCATATACCAAAGATTTGAAAGACATGATCACAGCAGCACAGGGGAATTGTTGCAAAGTAAATTCCAGGGGACTTTCATCTGTCTCATTCAAATGCCCAAGAACAAAAATGATAATTGCTTGTTAAACATGTACAACTTTGCACCAGATCCAAAGAAGAGTATGATACCTTCACATAGCAGAACCTTGCTATAGTGACCACCTAAGTAGCTACTGTAGCTAAAAGAGCTGCAACGAGTCAGGAACTCTGATTTGGTTCGATACCGATTTTAATGTCTCGATTCAAGTTTTTTCAATTCGAGTTTTTATTTTATGATAGATTTTTCCATAAATATCTGATTTTTCCTTGCATTTGTTAATTACATACATGTAATATAAAAATCTTATCTTGGCCTCAATTTTAATCACTTAGGAGAAAATTGCAATAAATAAAAAGGTGAATGGCACTGTTTGTTGTTTACACATAAGAAAGTATTCAAAGTGCAATGGTAAAATAGTAAAATAGTAATTTTTTTTACACCGATTTGATTCTGAGAATCATGATTTTCGGTTTTCGGGGCGAGTCATTGCAGCTCTGTTAGCTAACATTGGTCTGATCAGTGAGGTGGTCTCCTATGTGAATTCAATGTAACAAAGGAATATGATACTATAAGTCTTTTAAATTTACATGGTTCCTTTTTGTTTTTCCATATGTTAAGACCATGTCATTATACATGTATATTTGACTATAGAAAAAAGTTGGTCTGACCAGCGAGGTAGTCTCCAACATCCATGAAAGGTCGATATAATACAGGAAAATAATAAGCTTGAGTCTTTTATAAACTGAAAGGTGATTCTGTCCTTTTTATTTTTCATACATGTACAAAGACGTCACTGTACAGGTACATGTATACACAGTAGAACTCTGCCTATATAGACCACCTCGCTTAGGAGATCACCTCTCACTAAAGGCCATCAAAATTTAGTCTGTTCATCAAGATTCTGAAGTTACATGTATCGGAATCTCAAAAAAAAAAACCAATCTGACCAGTAATCTTGGTGGTTTCTATTGAAATTCCACTGTACATGTTTTTCACATATTTAAGGCTACATAGTCTCCTGAATGAGGTGGTCTTTAGTTGTGGTTCCATTACGCATCTATATCTATGAAGATCATGTAGGCCCTACTAGGCTAGCACAGTCAAAACTTGCTATGTCCAGATTTCAAATGACCCAGCTATCATATTTAACCCTTTCAACACCAAAGTGGACTGATCTAAGACAATAGAAAAGAGCATACCACTACATGTATGACACTTGGGGTTGAACCAGTTAATAATCTCATGACTTGAGATGAAAAAAGTTGAGAAACCCACTCATATCGATTTTAAACAAGATAACATGTTTTGATTATGTTGTATATACATAAATCTATGAGAGGCCTTGTAGTGGTAAATGTAACAGAAGGTCTGTACAAAGCCTGTATGAAATATGAGAAAAGGTCCATTTAGACTGACTCAATTCGTGTGACAATGATCATACATGTACATGCACAGCACCAGTACAATGATGAATATTTTCTTTTTCCTGTTGCCATTTCAATGACTTTTGCACAGGTCTTGATGACCACCCTGAAATTCTTCTTCATGAACATACTTCAGGCATATGACCAAAAGTATATTTTCACTATATTGGGCCCCAATTTCAATAAACACTATGCTTTAGAATAAAGACGACCAGAAAACTACACCAAATTAGATTGAGCACTCCTACAAAACATCAATTCTTTTATCAAGATGAAAACCATTACACTTGAAACCAATTATGGTACATCTGTTGACTTCCAATAAAATGAAAATAAAAACAGTAAAAATGAAAAATATTTTTGCAAGGGCTTTTTATTAATTTCACATGTAAAAGTACAAATACTGCTTTACATTCAAACTACAGTAATAATTAACTGACAACCAACTGACTGGATTTCCAGTATCCAGTGACATTGAAAACATCCAACAAGTACAGCTTTATCTGTAGTAACATAATTAAAAGCACACTCATAAAAGCATTCTATGACGATAAACAGGCTCTAAGTATCATTTCTAACATCTCTGCGTTGAGTGAAATGTTTGTGACAATCTCGTCTCATTCTAGACTGATTACTTAGAGTTTCGTATTTTCCTACGTAAGGAGAAAACGATGCTGATATATCGCCTCTTGAATTTAATAAATGAAGACAAAGAACATTTGAAATCTGAACGGTCCTCATCCCTGTCTAATCTGAATATTTGTTGGTTATTTGTATCAAATCACAACATATTTGATGAATAATTCATAAAATCAAAGAAATCCAACAGATGCAGAATCGATACTTAGAACATTAAGATGAAAATATTGCAAAAAAAAAAACATAAAAGGGCATGTTTGGAGCTGAATAATTCCCATGTGCTAATTTGCACATTTTGTTGTTATAGTATAGCACTTTTAAAAGCAACAATTTATACTTATCCATTAAGTGTAGAATCCTACATAACAGGTATAAATTACCATCTTCAAACTACCCTGATCTTCACAATAATTCACATTTACTCAATCTCTTTTCCTTTTATAAAAATGGCAACTTTATAGTTCCCATTGCCATCCTACATGTGAGGGCCATTGTGGCACTGCACACTTGGTCAGCTTTTCCTGTTCTTCAGATGAGACAATCAAAACCGAGGTCCCATGTCACAGTAGGTGTGGGCACGTTAGGGAAACCTCACCACTTAATGGCCATCAGTGCCCACCATTGGCCAAAATTTATAGCCCTTCAACGGCATGCAGTGACATTGCCATATATGTAAAAGACTCTTGAGTGGGACGTTAAACAACAATACAACCAACCAACCATCATACATCCATGAAATCAAATGTGAAATATTTCCAGACGGAATACACTGGGAATACAAGTGTGAATTTTGCATTCAGCATCCAGTCTTAGCTCTTGGCCTGGCTCATAAACCAAAAAATAGTATGGTACCATGCTAATGCTATCTGGCCAAACAAAAACTTGAAACAACTATTTTATTTTGGATGTTGTTGATCCCATGCTCCACAATCTTTGAGACATATGGTGACATCCAGTTTTAGTGGTGGAGAAACCTATCTCAGATGTACCCAATAAAGGCCACAGACCTACCCCATGTATTAAACTGGATTAATTTCGAACATAATAAGCATCCACAAAGGTGGACTGGATTCAGAGGTGTGGAAGTAACAAACAGTAGGAAATATTCCTTTGATGATACTCTTTCAGACCTATTGCCATTTTTGTGCTAAATACATTATCATCAAATTGAGAATTCCACAGTCTCAAGAAATCTTCCAAAACAGCCAAATGGTTCAAAGTATAAATGGTGTCAAAGTCCAACAAATTTTTGACAAAATGTACTTATGAGGAAAAAAAACTGTATATTTCATGTTCAAATTTCCTCACTCACATATCAACTCTGAATATTTTATGAAAATCAAGTGGTTTAGACAATTGACAAGAGCTGCTGTGGCCAAATAATTAGTGCATTGTGCTTTAAACCATTTAAATAGTCTAGTCAGCAAGGGTTGAAGGTGTGCTGGAACTTAACTTGATTATGTTATTTTCCAGTTTACTTGTGGAAAATAGGTAGTCTCTTCCCGGATACATTTCTAAACCAGGTTCTTTCTTCCACCAATAAAAATTAGTCTCAAACATATGACTGAAAGATTGTTGAGTGTGGTGCAAAGCAAAACCCTTCAATTTCACACAACGATTTCCGAAACATAACCCTTTAGCTTTAATAGTTGGCCAAATAGCATTATAACCCATTCTGAGAACAATCAAGAAAACTGATTGCAGATGACAAGAATGATAGATAAGACCAGTTGGGTGTTAGGAATTATTTCTCAAAATAAACCCATCACTTTAGAGATTTCACTCACTTGAGCATTAAGTATTTTGCTGCCAAAACATAACCCTTACAAACATGGAATGAATCATTGAATCTTAACAATAATCTGTTCAAACAAGAAAACACGTGAACAAGAAAAAATCTAATCCAAGAAATAGAAAGATAATTCAAAATGGTAAATATTCTTAAACACTTAAGTGAATGAAAGAAGAAAGAAAACGAAGAAATTCAGGACAACAATCAATACGTTAACTCGGAGAGGTGGGAACAACCGGTAAACAATAAAGCAATCATTATCATAACTTTTGTTGTCATTGGAGAACAAATAACGCTATACATGATTGAGAGTATTAAGCTGGTCACAATCGCTTGTGACCCGTCCTTATGTGCTTGGCACAAAGTTTGATTTCAGTTTTGTAGCTGCACAGCTATAGAACTAACACAGTTTCAACAGAAAATGTTCTATATTGCTTGATAAAATGCTAAATGCAATAATAACGATTCATTCAAACTTTGGACACCACAAACAGTTATTTCTAAGACAAAGAATTCATCAAAAGAGCATTTGTGTATATAAATTTGCATATTTGGTTATATGAATGTAATTGCTTCATTAAATGTTTTTGGAAGTCCTTCTATTCTTAATACATAATGGTTTTACTTTTTTTTCATTTGTGTCTGAAATTTATATAAAATAGAATATGAAATTACACCATTTACATAAATTGTTTTGACATAAACATCTAGCCAAAATTTGTAAGTGAACTCTTCCAAAAAGGAAAACAAAAAGAGTGGTATAAAGTATCCAAACATATATCTATACCTTTAAATGTATAAAAATTTCACAAATACTTATATATTGGTCATTTGTAACTATTCTTATTTTAATAAAATTGTTCCCAATAAAAACTATTCAAAAGTGTTTTTGACTTTTGCCCCAAGAATCATTATATACAGTACACAGGGCTAAAGAAGCTCGCTCTTTGAACAATCTTCTTTAGGAAGGAATTTTATATTGAATCCGGAATGTTATGATAACATCAAAACTTTGCACTCGTATATCACAAAATGATACCCTTTCAATTAAATCTAGATGAAAGTCATATTCAGGGACAACTTCAATGTAAAAAATGACTAAAACTTTGTTCCTGAATATGCCGAGTATCCAAATATATACATACAAAGCCAAGTTTGTGACCATGAAAAAGCACTATAACAATCATCACCGTAGCCAAATTCGCTTAGAATTGGGCAATCACCATCAATGGTATTGGAAGATCTATTTGGCATTACTTACCCAACCAAAGTAAACAAATTCAAGCCATATATTGGCTTTCAGCAGATTGTACTCGAGATATTAAACACTGATACAAAATACAGTGATCAGAAAAACCAAGGGGTCTCCTCAACTAAATGTATCGGTAAATCAGGTTTTGAGTCGTAAATAAAAACAAAGAATGGTCTTGACCTCTTAGGCTGCAGACAGACAGCAGAACTGCCAAACAGAAATCAAACAGTAAACTCAGAAAATACTCTCAACAAAACAAGACAAACAAAAGTTATGAATGATTGACTTTTAAAATGAACAAGAAAAAAACTTTTACACTCAATCTTTCCAAATCTTTGGTTTTTTCTTGGTGTTTCCATCTCATTTATAAATGAATCTCATTACATGAAATGTTGTCATGGTTAATTTTGGAGAGAAAATAACAAAAGTTACTTTCAAATATTTCACAACCGTTCTCCTTCTTTTTCATAAATGTTTATATATATTAAGGTTTTTTTTATATATTTTTTTTCAAGTTTCTTGAGTGTAAAATTTCAAAATCAGGATAAAAAAAAGAAATAAAAGAAAATGAGCAAAATGAAACATGAACTTGCGCAAGCAGCAGTATTATAAAATTGAGTACACAAAACAGTTCACAGCAAAGAAAAAAGCTTTGAATCAAAAAACACATTCAAAATAATGTTACACAAATAAGAATAAATGTGTTCTAAATAAATAGACATTTTTTTAAAATGTATGTACCAGGGATATGGTATCCATATCCTAACAATAGGCCTAAGGCCAGCTAAATCTACTCAAGCAACAGATTTTATGTTCACAATAATAAATAAGGGACCATAATTAACACATATTATTGAAGAAAAAAAGGGACAAATACTGCTACAATACACAACATAAATATACTGGATTTACTTAAATAATTGAAATAATATTTATAGACCATAAACGAGGTTAATATATGTATGTAAAATAAATTCTCAATTGAATCTTAAATAAAGATAATAATGGGAAAAAACTGTGTCAAAGTCTGAGATTTCATCTGAGACAAATTTGTAAATGTTGAAATCTTGTTCATGATAACAATTTGGCATCATTTAAAATTTCTGAAATAATGGTATCTGGTATTTCAGTTCAAAATAAGAAAAAGAAATAAACATCATAAAAACTGAATTATGCAGCTAAATATGACTAGAATCTTTTAAAGTGACTGAACATGACAGTTTCCCCACCTTTTAGGACTTGGTTTTATTTGTCTTAAAGGAGACTTGTAGTACACGATTTCCCAACGCAAAGCCGTTTAAGCTTTGAATGGCCACCAGAGCTTCATCGTAGTTTGTCATGGTAACAAATCCAAATCCTTTACACTTCTGGGTTTGGAAATCACGAATCACTTTCACATTCTGCACTGCTCCAAATGGCCCAAACAGCTGCCACAGGGTACTGTCTTCAGTCTCTGGGGCCAAATTGTACACAAATATACACCAGCCTGCGCCATTGAGTGCACTTCCTGCAGTGGCCGCTGCAGCTGTTGGTATTATGGTGTTAGTCGTGCCAAGTAATGAACCAGGGTCTAATGGGGAATATCTGCAATTACAAAATGGATCAATATCAGAAATGTAATTAAATACTCTATTGTGTTCATGCTCTCTGTCTTTGAAAACTGAAAACAACATGGAATGTTTTTGACAAATGCCTAAATGGGTTCTTGTGTAACAGAATACAGATGTATTTCGCAAAGTATTTTCAAAATTGCATCATGATGATTCTGCCTCAGTAATTCCAATATTACTGTCTAATTAAGTTTTCAAGTAAATTTATCGATATCCCATGAAATTTTGAGTTTATGAAGTAACACCTCTTTATCTTCCCTTGATGCATTTTTACAGAAAGTCTCGTAAACTGTATCAACATATTTTTCCTACATTACCAAACAATCTGAAATATTGTAAACTAATTCAGGTTTATGGCAGGAAATCAAACTGTGCCATATTTGTTATGCACATGTATTGTTGTATTACGTATCATGTCAATAATGAGTGAACAACCTAATGCTGGCATTATCACACTTCAAAATCCGAGAAATTGTTCTTATCAAAATTTTGTTAGGTACCGTAAATAAAAACCGTTCTCACTTCTAGTAATAATTATTGAGATTTTTCTTCTTCTGTGAGTGACTAGTATTTTTTTTATGGAGAGTTGCTCTGCTATTCTATTCCTTTAGGAAATAAAGATCTACTTCTTTACATATCCAGTTCACCAAATTTATATATATATATATAAAAATTGACAGTAATGAATGAAAATCAAGTAAATTTTCTGTTAAGATACTTCTTTTTTGCATGTGCCTTGAATTTACTAAAACATCTTGTATGGAAGAAAACCAAGGAAAGTTCACACATTATTGGGTAGGTGGCTTAGAGCACAATACACATACACAACAAATAGGCAATAATATTATCAGAAAGAGAAAGAGTAAGTCAAACGCAACGGAAAAGACAACAAAAGGACTATTTCATTATCAAAACAAATCAACGAAAATGAAAAAAATCTATTCTAATATTTCAAAAGAAAAACAAGCTTTTCTTATATCTAACAATAGTACATGTAACCAGTGAAGAAAAACCAAAGTACCAACAATCGATTTATATGTAAAATGTACAAGTTATACGTATTCAAGATATATTTTTTGTCAAAAGTAGTGTAAAGAAATGATTTTACTAATACACAAAATGTTTATATGCTCTGACTTTCACATGTGACACAATGTATGGGAACTTTTGTACGCATCTGTACTATAGCTCCAATACTATCCAAAAAAAAAAAAGAAACAAAGTATTTCAGGAGTTTCAAGCTTTGGAATAACTACAACAAAATTTTTTATATATGACAAAATGAAAAGATAATGTCAAAACAATCTAAAAGTTAAATTTGCAAATTAAATCAAATATTGAATTAGTAAACGAAAAAACATACGAAGACTGGTCAACAAAACATTTAAAAAGAAAGGGTTTAATATCACTTGACAGTTCAGAGCATTCTTGTACCAAATCATAACATTTTGTGTATAAATTTAGGTCAATTTTACTCAATTTCATTATTTATTTGGGTAATTTATTCTCCAAAATAAACTTTGGTCCAAGTATTATACAAATTTTTAACATGGAAACATCTAAAACTACATTGAATTCTACTGGTACAAGAATGATAAACAGCTATGAACCTGATTCGACTAGATGGATGATGAATTGGTCCTAGTAACCTGCGAGTCTGTGGGAGATATGGTGCTAGCGTCAGGGGTGTCAACGATGCTCCGTTCTTGTTTGAACTTGGGGAGTTCGCAAACTTCACAGTGATTGGTTCTGTTGCACCATCTGGTATAGTTCCATTTAGCTTCTGGATAGCCCTCTCTGCTTCAGTCCGTTGATCGAACCTTATGAAACCAACTCCTTTGGATAAACCTTTTCAGAAAAGTAATACAAAGCACCTTAGTATAGTAAATTTATTTTAATTTTTTAAACAAGTAACGTGTACGAAAAAAGTTACCCTACCCACCCAACTTTTTGTGTATTGAAATGATACAATATGAAGCTTAAGCCAAAAAAGCTGGTATGCTGAGAGTGATATCTGCTCATCTTGATCTTACTTTTCAGTTGTAATTTATACTTTTTACTATTGATACAAAGATACAACTATAGAATTATAAAAAGTTAAAGTTACATATCATTACATAGCAATAAATACTTTTTTATCATAATATCATTGACATTACAGATACATTGTATATATATATATATGTATGCAAATTTTATTTGTAAAATATCGCAAGTTAGAGATAAATAAGCATGATAATTATTATGGCATGCATAGTGACAAAATGATCTCCATAACAAAAGTATCTCAAGTAATCAAAGAAGGGGTTAATAAAGTTGCTCAGTCAAAAAGCCAAGTTTATGAAAACTTTTTGTAAGAAAAAAAGAAGAATGAAATAATGAAAGATTCTAATAAAAAAAAAACAACAAAATTGTAAAAGATACAAATTCAGCCCTTCATTTTTACTCAGTAGCAAGTTCAAATCCTTAACTCGCTGCATGCAAGCAAACAACACCATGGAATGATACAGTTGGCTAACCTGTATTATTATCATACAGAATTCGGGAAGTTATAATCCTTCCACACTGTGTAAAGAACATCTCCAACTCTTGTTGGGTCATTGACTTTGGCAAACCACATATATAGAGGTTAGCACCTTTAATACTTTCACTACTTGGCCGTGCCAGTGACACCTACGTAAAAATGACAGTCATTGTGTTAGTCAATATGTTTTAACTGCAGGACACGGGGGAAGCCAGTACCTACAGTTTGCAGAATCTGAATCGTGAAAAAGGGTCAGGGCCCACCCCACTGATAGCTTGTATCCTACTTCAAGTCTTGTACCTGTATTTTGGTCATAAAGAATTCTGGAAGTGATAATTTGTCCACAATCAGAGAACATTTTCTCTAAATCCAGCTGTGTCAAAGACTTCGGCAGACCGCTTATGTATAGGTTTGCCCCTTTAATACTCTCGCAACTTGGACGAGCTAAAGAAACCTGAAAATAATAAACAAATTTAAAAAATAAAAAACAAAAAAAGTCAACCTCATAACTTAAAATGAAGAGGACAGAGTTGAACAAAAAGAAAAAAACAAATGAGAGAAAAATCGGGTCAAAAAATTGATTATCTTTCTTTCCTTTTCTGTGTCGATTTTTTTAAACAAAGATCAATGATCGCAAAATAAAGTATCAAAAAATAAGTTGTAAACAGGTTCTACCACATAATACAAATAAAATAAAGTATAACCAGTGTTTGAAATATTATCCGTGGGGACTCCATGAGAAATTCTACTTTTCCCTTCTCACTCTCTCTCTCCATCAGGACATTATGTTTAAAATTATACTGTACGGGGATAAGAAAGACCTACCAAATTCTGTTATCATTTAGTATATCGTGATTTGATTTAACGGTCAGCCTTTGGTATTGAAACTGAACTCACCCTTGATTCATGTAAAATCAAGTGAGAGAAATACTATACCAAATTCCAGTTTTAAGTTTTATTTTTCTAAGATGCGATAAATGAAGAAAAGAACTCAAACAAAATGAAACCTGAAGACCGTCTCTCATACAATAGTTGCGATGCTCTGAAGTGTTTCCAAATGACTCCATATGTTAATGGTTAAATGAGGACAACCATCTATACATCAATCATTTTATGTGTATATGCATGAACTACCGAGTCTGCTAATCTGTGACCATGACAACGCTGAACGAATACTACTGGCAAAATCACCTAGATCTAATGCCCAGCAAAGGATTAGGAAGGAAAAAAAAA
>JACSZP010003470.1:0-23881 GCA_016161895.1 Pinna nobilis | reverse complement strand
AAAAAAACAAAAAACAAAACAACAACAACAAAAAAACCAAACTGGAACATGGTCATGACTAACATGTAATACTGAGTTAGACAAGGCAACTGCCAGGGTAAAAGTATTCTTTTGATATATCACTATCCTGGACCCATTTTATTAGGAGCCTCAAGGTGGTCCTCAGACCAGCTGCTCAGCAAAACAGGTCATTAACCTTTTCAACACCATAGACCAAAATGGACTGGTCTAATTCAATAGAAAAGAGCATACCATTCTGATACTTGGGGTTGAAAGAGTTAAGAAATATTCGTCTCTTTTGTGTAATGTAGGTTACAATGTATATGGAGAGCACAGAGATCATACAAAAAGGAGAATCTACAAAATCAAAACAGAAAGTTTTCTCTCAATAAAAATGCCTACATGAACATAAAATCTTAGCCTTGCTTTGTATACGAAAATACCATCACCAAATTCATTCTACAACATGTCAAACTAAAAATGAGGTAATATGGAACATATGCTGTCTGTCAGAATCAAATGAACAGTGTTAAGAAGTTCCTATGTATTTACTGCATTCCCAAGGTTAGCATGAAGAAACAAAATGATGTATTAAAACAGAACGAAAAAAAAAATAAAACCATGAACCATATATGCAGGAGAATGGAGAAAGTCTATAAACTAGGCGTACCTTGATCAGCTTGTTCTGAAGACGCAATCCATTTAGCGTATTAATTGCCTTTTCTGCATCCATTGGATTCTTATAATTAACAAAACCGTAACCTAGGCTTTGACCTGAAAGAAATATATGTGGCCGACATTTAAAAATTCAGTCAATGGAGGTATTGGCGATCAAAAAAAAAATACTACTGTACTAAAACTAATTAAAAAGTGTCTTTAAGAAATTAAAAATCATCTACTTTTGCATAAATTAGTAGTTTCTGAGATAGTGTTATAAAGTTCAACAGAGTTGGTCATTGCGAAAAACAAAGTATGTATCAGTACGTTAAATCGCTTTAACAGAATGTACTGTCAATACCCCTTGACCATCACCACCACCACCGTTATCTTGACATCAATAAAGAAAAGAAGAGAAGAGAAAAATGAAAATTAAACACAAATTAGTCAAAAGAGAACATAAAAAAAGAGAAAAACCCACTAATATCTACTATCACTCCAGTTGCTCATGCACGATGGATTGCTTTTCCATTTTTGTTTGTAATTCATACACTTCTTTCATTCTGTCTATATTATCATACTGTACAACATCAAACTGTTTTGTAAGTGGGCCAGTATATATCCTAATGTAGTTCTAATAGAAGAAAATTAAGACAGAGAGGTATGACACATAGCATCCATGCAATTTTGTTTTGCCAGTCAGTATATAGATACATATATACGGTATATGCAAACAATCAGTCATTCCAAATGCACAAGTGACTAGATCAAGAAATTGTGATGTATCATTGCTTAAAAGGTATGCAGGGTCGTTGTGGCCGAGTGGCTAGCCTGTTCAACTTTGAATTGAGAGGTTCGGGATTCAAGCCCAAGCCATGTCACGGTTGGCTGTCTCTGTCTTTCGGATGAGACAGTATAAATTGAGGTCCCATGTCACAGTAGGTGTTGGCAAGTTAAAGAATCCTCCCTGCTCTACGGCAATAAGTACCAAGCATAGACAAAATTTGGCACATAGTGACGTCTCCATATAAATGAAATATTCTTGAGTGGGACGTTAAACAACTAGCAAGGTATGCAAAGTTTCAGTATTTTTTAAGGCTAATCTTCATGTATCTTATTTCTTCAACAATTCTTTTTCAGCAAAATGCTGTTTTATGTATATGTCAAGTATATGACATAAAATAAAATTGTCATTAATGAAATAAGGGTACTTTGAATTACTTAATTACAAATCTGCATTTAGTGGGACAAGATATAAATGTTTTCATTAAAGTAATTTCCATGGGAAGAAAGTTAGAGAGGGAAATTTAGTGAGAGCTATTATCGAGACCTCCCTATTACAAGCATGTCTTTCCTACATTCTAATTCACCGAAAATTCATTGTACAGTAAACAAAGTTCAAATGAACAAAAACTGAAATTTTTACAAGAAAAAAAAATTAAAACAAAATGGCCAAAATATGAAAGGAAAAGACTAAATGGCATAATTTTGTATTGATATTAGTAAAATGCTTCGTAAGAAGTGATTGAGGAAACAATCAATTCAGCATAAGAGCATCTGAAGTGTCAATTGCACACAATCCTTACTCGATGTGGTCAAGTGGTTTGGCACGGCGTACGGTGAAAACCTACCAGTAGGTTTGTCGCGTATAAGTTTGCAACTTTCAACTTCACCAATGCTTGAGAACAACGCTCTGATTTCCTCCTGGGTCATAGTTTGTGGTAAGTAATTTACAATGAGGTTCGTTTTGCTCGTGTTATCCTCGGTCTGAGAGCCTGTGGAGGATGGTGAGGTTGTGCCTCCATTTTGATGGGCTTGGTGAATTTGGACAGCATGATCCATTTGTAACTCTGGCATTGGTTGGTGTTGTGGATGTGTCATCTGCAATATCATAGAAACATGGTTATATTCTAATTTGCAGTGTCAGAGAGTCAAAGTACATGTACTTTTTCATCATCACAAATTTTATCATTCTACATGTATATTGTAAGTATCTTTAATAAATATGTACTTTCTCAGTATCTCAGGATCCCCTAATTCCTAAGCAAATAACCTCATTCTGGTACAGACTACAGAAGCAAATCAACAGGCTCTGACAAAAAGCTCATCCCTAAATAATCAAATTATCAAGTCTACAAAACTTTGTTTTTGTTGATGTATATGTATTTTTAAAAAAAGAAAATGGAAATTACAATGTATACAATATTACATCGATAAGCATAGAGGATCTGCATCTATAATGTACACATGTACATCAAAGTGGCATAGAAAAGAACTAGGAGCCAATATAATTTAATTCTTTGTCATGAATAGGGAAAAAAAAATGTTGTAAATCTCAAAATTGTAAATCAAAAGATATTTTTAGCATAGGTAAAAGTGTTTAAATGATATACCGGTAAATACAGCAGAGGGGCCTCTGTGGCCGAGTGGTTAGCGTGTTCGACTGCGAATCGGAAGACTCGAGTTCGAGCCGCGTAAGTGCCACTCCGCGGTTGGCTGTCCCTGTCCTTCGGATGAGACAGTAAAAACCGAGGTCCCGTGTCACAGTAGGTGTTGGCACGTTAAAGAACCCTCCCTGCGCTTCGGCCAGTAGTGCCGAGCAAAGGCAAAATTTGTAGCCCTTCACCGGCACACGGTGACGTCTCCATATGAGTGAAATATTCTTGAGTGGGACGTTAAACAACAACAAAACAAACAAAAATACAGCAGAACCTCACCTAAACACCACATCTCTAATGAGACCATGCAATTAATCAAGACCATTAAAACCCAGTCTTTCACTCTTCAATGTCTTTTCAACCTCACTTAGGAGACCACCACTAATCAGACCGATTTAAACCAATCATTTCGGTGCATGATCCTAATAGTGAGGTTCCACTGTATATTTACCTGTACTGAAATAATTTGACTACCAAATTTGAAATGAATCAATGAAATCAATTTGAAATGTGTGACATACTACACACAGGTCTGAGCACTTTGGGAACACTTCTGGGTATAAAAAATGTATACAGGCCGGTACATAACATATGGATGACTGTCACCTCTGCCTTTTGTACTATACTTCCCTTACAATGCATTGTATATGACTAAATTAACATATAATCCAAAAGAACAGATGGCATATATTACAGCTTAAATATTTCCAATAAAACAACAGCTTATATAAATCATAGTAGAATAGCCAGATGGGCATGACAATGTAGCCACTACATGTACATGTATATATAAAATACATGACATTTCTGTTATGTGGGGAGGCATGTATACGTCATGTATATAAACATATCACATGAATTGTGTGCATCTGTTATTACAGGTACAAATGCACCATTTACAATTGAAATAATTTTCATTAGAAAACTGAGGATGTCATCTTTTAGGGGGAGGGGTGGTGGTGTTGGGATTGGATTGGGACTTTCACATAAAAAATCTCCTTTGGAATGTACACATGTGAGAATTGCAGTCTATCTTAGTCTTCCTTTCAGTGTCTCATCAAATATTCATGTACCTGTATTGTCATCTAGTAGAATGACCCAATTTTGAAAGTTCCCCTAGTAGCTACTAAGCTAGGATGCATTAATTCCAGATTGGTCCATTTAAAAGAAGGGTGCATGATCACATTTACATCCTTCTACCCATTTCAATATCTCAAGCAGGTGCATGGACTGAAAATTACCACCAGGGTAACAACCACAATATAAACATAACAACCACAATACAAACTGACACCCAGCCATAAAATGGTTATATTTTAAAATGACTGGCATCACCTGGTTAGGTCAATTTGCATAAAAAATCTTCAACAGAAAAACTGAGTTTTAAAAACTTTGGTCATTATTTTTCTAACATGTCATTCACTTCTTATTTTTTTTTTTTTTTTTGATGCATCAAAAAGTTGAAATGAAATTTTTTTTTCTATGAATGTCTTTCTTATTGTGGCAGCCATAGACCTAGGAATCTGCTTCAGCTTGTCTAAAAGAATTAGGATAAAGATAATGCGTTGCAGTTGTAGGAAAGGACACTATGCGTACAATGAATGCAGATTCCTTTTTTTTCTTCTAAAAAATGAATTTTGACCTCCCTCTTCTTTTTACTTTGCAAAATATCTGCCTCAAAACTCTACACCTGTTTAAATCTCTGCTGTTATTTGGCATGTAAAAAAAAATATCCTTATAGTTATACATGTATATAAGATTCTGAATTCAAACATGATGTAATACAAAAACTTATGATGCTGGTGAAAATACATAAATTTGCTCTGTCTTAATATACCATATGTATATAGTCAGTGCTATAGATAGTAACACTTAAATACACATGTTACTGTTGTATGTAAACTCCAACAAGATATAACATTAACCCACTATATAGCACTAACAGCAGTTTACATAATCACTGCAATACTCACCGAGTATCACACTAAATGTAGTATCAATTTGGCATTTTGATTAATTAGACCATTATCAAAATATTCCAGAAATTCTCGTTTTTTTTTCTATTTCATCATTTTTAGGAGTTAACTGTCACTACAATTTAAAGGTAGGAAACTGCATGGACTCACTTTTGAAATCATTTCCTTTTCTCATGGTCATGAAAAAAACAAATGACATGTATGTATATGGACAGCTGCTTCTGAGGCCTAATGGTTCAAATCCAGGCAGTGACAAACCTACATATATATATATATGTACCATAAGTCACAGAAGTTGCACCTTTTCCTTGATTCACACAGCACTGGGCATTTGATGCAAAAGTTGAACTAGACGGTTCAAATGTAATACATGTATGTACATTGTACAACCAAAATAAATTTTATGTAAAAAGTAATTTTCTGTGTCACAATAGGTCTTAACATGATAAAGACCCCTCACTGCTCAAAAGAGATGTGCTAAACAGTGGAGAAAAAAATGACAACCTTACTAACATTGGGTGATACCTCCATACAAGTGAAAGATTCCCAGTGTAATGTTAAACAACAGTACATTTAAACAATCAAACATACATTGTATAAATATGTTATACATATGTACATGTATGCCAGGTGTATCTAAAATAATTCACATGAAATCAATAACCTCACATACCGTACATGGAGGGTTCTATCTTCTGGTACCATATCTTCATGTATAATGACAATTCACTTGATTTTTTGTCATTTGACCTATTTTGTTTAACATCACACTTGACAATCTTTCCGTCAGAATTTTGTGGTGGCTGGTTTTTATTCAGCGTTTTCCCCAAGAACTGGTTGGCGGCCAAATTGACTGTTTCAAACAATTTTCTGACCGGTTCAAATCTAAGTTTCAAAATTTTCTGGGAGGAAAAAAAAAACTCCAAACCTGCCATATTGGCATGTTCAAATATGCCCCCAGACCCTCTTCTTGGTTGGTTTAATTCTTTCAAAGCCTGTTCAAATAACATGAAGGGAAAACACTATTATTGGTGGAGGAGAGAACCTAATCACAAATGTACCCAGGAAGAGATCACCCACGTTCAGTGGGTAAACTGGCAAACTTTCTCACGTATTAATCAATTTAGATTCTAGAGAGGCTTGATCCACACCGACTAGATGTGCCAAAAGGCGTTTGGTTTAGTAACCATGCCAGCCCATGTCTTGATGATACTCCATGGGGAGTAACCGGAGTATGCACAGGCACTTGTTTCTAATAAATGGGGGTTGAGAATATATATATATTACGCACTACAGTACGTAATTCTCAACCCCCATTTATTAGAAACAAGTGCCTGTGGGAGTATGGTATGATACCTGTATTTGACCTAAAATAAGCTAATTTCCACCTACAAGGTACCTCTATAAACTTTTCAAAAGGAGGACAATGTCAAAAACTCAGATTTATCAGGTCAATAACCTTCATCCTTTTTTATGCTGATGTAGGCTTTGAATGCTTTTCACCAACATGTATCCTACATAGGACTTACGGTATGTGCTGTGATGGATCATCAACATATATGTACAAAATGTACATGCAAACTTCGACGCAGTTCTGCAACATGGGACTTTTTCTAGACTTACAGAATGGAAAAACTGGGAAAATAACTTTTAAGCATTAAGCTAAAAATTAAACTTAACCAACCACAATGGTAGAATTTTGTTACAAATGGAAAATAACTTTTAAGCATTAAGCTAAAAATTAAACTTAACCAACCACAATGGTAGAATTTTGTTACACCTGTCCCTTTTGGCAAGACTACATGTACAAACATTGTGTCTATAGTGAGATATAAAGTCAGTCTATATTCAGTTCTAAATGAACAGGTCCTAACAATTCCACTTGGTTAATCTTAATTAACACCAAGTTGCTCAATCTTTTAGTAATGTAGTGACATACAGTTTTTACTACCGGTAGCAAGGAGACATCCGATTTCAAACGTATGGGTCAATACAAAATGATGGTTAGAGGCAAGACAAACAAATTTGCTTTGACAAAAGCTGCATCCTCAACAAAGAAAACATAGAAATTTGATTATCAATGGTACAATGTAGTTAAGTCACCAGTTGACATTTGTTTGGTCAATTTCACTCCCCAGTTTTAAAACTCCTTTGTCACCAATCAATAATGAAGTAAGAAAGTGGCAGATGTGACTTCAAATTTGAATAGGTATAATGTAGAAGGTTCCATATGAATAACTTACGATAATAAATTAAAAAGAAAAACCCTAAAAATGTTATTGGATAATATATTGCCCAACTGTGACAGGTGAGTGAATCACTTTCATCTCTCCTTTTCATCCCTTCAGGTTTTGTCATTCAAAACACATTTTTATCCGAATTAATTAAAAAATTGCAAGTATATGTACATTTACATACTGTATTGTTTGTATCTTAATTAACATTGAGGGATGTTTGAACATTTTCATTTCTTTCAAGAATATAGATAGCTCAATCTCTTACAGAAAAATTGCAGTTTCAGCTACTGTAAGTGGGAGTTTTAAGGCATGAATCAAAATATGGTATCTGAAAAGTACAAGTCTCATTCTGAGTGTTCATAACAGTACAATCCAGGTAACAACAGATTTTCTTACACATCTTTATTGTAAATTACCAGTGCATGTATATAATGTTGGGGGAAAAATGTTCTATGTACATGTACGACCCACTTGTAATATACTATTTTAAATCTGACAGTCTGACAAAATTTTACTCAAAGCCCACTTCTCAACAGAGAAAAGAATTTTGAAAAAGATAAATAAACTATTTTTAAACTTTCTAAAAATAATCAATCGAAGATTGTTCCATTGACAAATAAAACAGCTTTAAGTTAAAAAAAATCAGAGAAGGAATGAATTATCTGTCTGCATAGTTCATGCCAATCACGGTTTTATCTAAAAATTCTGTTCAAATCTCATTTGTATCAAGCTCTGATCACTTCAGAGGAGGGATTGTTGATAAAATTTTTGAAATAATTCAAAACAAGAATGAAGGTTATCTCCAGTGCAGTAAAAATTTATGTAATATCTAAAGATCAATTTACATTTATGTACAATAACAAATATTAATGGAAAGTAAAACATAAATTGTTAAATGACATTCTTATCTAGAGAGATTCAAATAAATGGCCATTAAAATGAATAGCTCAAAGATAATCTCAAATGATAACTAAATATCATACCATGGAGAGAGGACAATCAGCATTGTGATTGTCATTCTCCCCAGAGTTGGTTATTTCTTTGCATACATGTACAAGAAATAACTCATGGATGTTGGCTCAATATGCACTCCAATGAAAACTCCTTCAAATAAAAGTGTTAGGCCTATAAAGTAATTCATAATTGATCAGGGAGCAATTAAATGTACCATACATTGGAAACCAAAGATTCAAATTATGACATAGAGCATAGTTTTATGAACAAATTTTGAAGAATGTCCCAACAGCAAATCAACTATCAACCAAAGTCTGAGAAATTGAAAATTTTGCAAATACACAGAGTTATTAAATGGGTGATCACTTGAGGGGTGTCCTTTGGCACAAGGTCTTAAAGATTAATTTTAGGGTTAACCTAAACTTGCCTACTGTGCCCCGGAAAAATTACAATCTTTGCATTGTCATAATAGAGACAAGTTAAATTTGATGACCACTTTGATGAGATTTTAAGGTTGAGGGTTGGCCCACTAACAAATGTAACTAGCCACATACGTGTGAGCTTTGTGTCACTTTTCAAAATTTGAAATTCTCAACTAATTTTCAAAGAAATGTTGGCTGCATTCTCAATTATATTCTTGTCTGCTATGGCATTCATTTAATGTATCTTTTAAAAGGTTGATAAATAGGCTAGCTCTGTATTGTACTTAAAATGCGTTTGAACATCACTCAGATATAGCTCAGTAAAAACTAAAATGGACCAACAATTTACATCACCCCCAAAAAATGAACCACCAATATAATCACCCCCAAAAAATGAACCACCAATATAATCACCCCCCAAAAATGAACCACCAATATAATCACCCCCAAAAAATGAACCACCAATATAATCACCCCCAAAAAATGAACCACCAATATAATCACCCCCAAAAAATGAACCACCAATACAATCATCCCCAAATAATGAACCACCAATATAATCACCCCAAAAAATGAACCACCAATTTACATAGGATACATTAGGAAATGTAAATTTTCAATGACATAGTGATCTTTTGAGGTGGATCTCGATCTATTTACATATGTAGATCTATTTTACATTAATACTGACCCTCACTCCTGAGGCTGGTGTGATGACAGGGAACATTGGCTGGTAAAGTATAGTTATAGCTGCAACGAAGAAGGTATTTTACTATTTTGACTTTTCTTGCCCCTTCTTCAAGAAAAGTCAAAATAGTAAAATACCTTCTTCCTTTCCACTGTAACTAGTAAGTTCTCATTTAAATAGCCTCTCATGAAATTTTCAGTTAGAGCTTTCATGACACTATAACTTATATGAGACACACTTGCATACTCACAAAGGCAGAATGAGAAAAAAAAGTAATTTCCTAATTGAGTACATATAAAATGGAATGAAAATAAAAATACTCACTAATTTTTGTTGCTGAGGCAGCGTCATCATGTTTGTGAAGGAGATCATGATGAAGATGTTCTTTGTCTGAATTGGAGACTATAAATGAATGAAATGGAACTGAAAAAGAAAAAGATCGATCATCAATTATGCAGTGAGATACACAACAGATCTGTTATAAATTATAATAATAAAACATAAAAAAATATATAGTTTATACATTTTCACATCTCTCACGCGCAAGTAATGTCATACCTTTATATGCCTGGGACCGGGTAAAAACGTAATGGTGAACTGAAGAAAAACTGAACAAAAGAACACTACACAAGACAGATGATCAATGCAGTCCCAAACTCAATGTTAAGTGACAAGTCGGTTGTGCGTGACCTCGATATTGATATTCAGCTTGTAGACAACACCTCCAGATGTTCCGATTAACCAATCAGATTCTCAGAAAGTACCCCGGCACGAGCCAGAGGTAGGACACAACAGATTATTGTGTCAATAAGTTTACCGTTAAATACTTTTATAGATTTGCTTCACAACCTTAGATAATACCCAACTTTTTGTGAAAAAAAGGTTTCTATGGCCAACCAAATCAATGTGTTTATGTGAAAAAGCACGCGTACTTATTCTTTTGTGTGAAGTCAAGTTGAACAGATGTGGATAATTTGAGTGCGTTTGAGTGGGGGTCCTTTCATAAATTCATCAAGGCTACTGCAGTACGTAGGCCACTGCTACTCGCACACTGTAACCTTAGCAGTTAACTCGGTATGTGATATGCAAGACTACTGGCATTTGAGATAAACCCGTTTTAATCAAATGCACATTTTACCCATCTATTAGCAGTTCAAAGAATAAACATGTTCTAAAACTTTAAAAGAAAATCGTTTAATTTATGGGATTACGATAAAATCGATGTAAATTCTAATCTCAAAGTCTGACGACGATTACAGTAGCTCAAGTCAATGCGCATGAATGAGCACTCGGATTGCATAGCCACGTGCCATAATAAATACGGGACGCGTGTGAGTCTCACGCTAAAAATTACGAATCGTTGATTTGAATAAATGATATGATGATGTATAATCACAACAATTTATATTGTTTCCACATAAGATAAGTGTTAGAAATGTCTGCTTACTTCAGCATTCACCAACTTTAATAGACCAAGGTTGGTGATGTGTTGATGTGAAAACATGTCTATCATCATCAGCAACAGAGATGCCTTAGATTCGAAGAAATGAAATATCAAAGCACTTTTCAAGACTTTTTAACATTCATTCACACATATTATCTGTTTGTATATGTTTATATTTAAATTGAAATTTACAACATTTTTTTTCGCTTACCTAAAGATTCAGTGCGAGTTGTCCTCAGCGGAACATAAATCCATAAATGTTGCTGAAGAAAATACGGGTTTTTTGGAAATTATAATGGCGAGGAATATCTGGTTGAAATTGATAGGTTCCTGTCCTGAATCACGCCCTCGGTTATATCAAACAAACAAAAATTTATCGTTCAACAATAAGAAATCCACATAAAGAATAAAAAATATGAAAAACCAAAACGTCTGAACGCTACTACTCAAACCAAATCTTCAACCATCAGTGGAAGAACGAAAATAAACGCAAGAATAAATAGCTAAGCTAATTAAATACAACGTCATAGACTAATTAACATATATAGGCAAATTTTATTTAAAACAGATAAATTTTGTGTTAAAGTAATAACGTTCATCAACTTTATGTCTAGAATTTGTCTAAACTTTAAAAAGAAAAGTAGTATTTGCTATTTTATAAAAAATATATTTTCTTAGGCGGAGGAATAATATGCAAATGAGATGAAGACCGCCTTTAAACCATGTGGCTTTTTTATTCTGTTCTGAGTTAATATGAGTGAAAAGTTACCATTTGGTACAAGATATATTGTAATTTAGTTCTTTAGAATTAGATTTAAATCTCAGTCTTACATTAAAATCGCCAAATCACATATATTTCTAGAAGACAAAATTTTTATTGACCCTTTGACATTTTACGTCATTTCCTGTGGTAAAAGTGTGTGTGCATGTTGGGAAGATGGCTGACAAGAAAGGCGACTCTGGTTTGTTTACAGTTGCTTGGTTGCACTTACTTTTATTTCATTTTGTGCACATGAGATTGATGCACCGTTTTATCGATTCAAAATGCAGTCTATTTACTCGTGGACTTTAATTCTTTATCTTAATGTATGCATGTGCATCATTTATTCAAATAAAAACATAATTCGAGTCACTGCCACTGGCATTATTTATCTTTTTGTGGTTAACAAGTTAAAGCGTTTTAAAAATTAAATGCACCGAAAATGTGAAGCTAACTCCCAATGTGGTTACAACGTACTGAAGTGTAGTGCTACGCCGAACTATGACTTAGTTAGTGACTCTTCATTTCGGCTTTTACAAAACCAGACATATATGTCTCTGACAAAACATGTTTTCTACCCATGCCCATGGGCATGACTCTAAAAATAAAGTAAAAACAATTCTGTAAACAGTCAAACATTACTCGGGACAGTATGTATGCCCACACATTATACATTAGTATCTTTTTATGTGATGTGATATGGCTCTGCATAATAGCCTTTTGTTTTAGCTTCTCTTGAAATCTGTACGGTGTATCACAACCAACTGACTCATGGCATAAAGCCAAAGGTTATTCTCGGGGATTAGGATGTTGGCATATTTTGATTCCTCACTTTGAAGCTCCTTACCAGCATTCAGTGATGTCACCATTTGAGTGGAAGATTCTCAATAATTAAGACAAGTAAATATTAACAACTACAGGGGCTCAACATTCTAGTTACATGTATATGTAGGCTTCTAAAGTCCAGGACTTGAAGGGTAAATTTCTGGCAAGTCCAATTGAGAAATTTCAAAGTCTGTACTAAATTTTTTTTCATAAGTACAGTAAAATGAATGTAGAGGAGGCAAGTCCCTCAGACTTCAGGTATTTCTTAATACCAAGTCCGAACCTGAAATAACCAGGCTTTGGGAATTTTGAAACCCTGAACTATATGACTTTAAAAAATTCCAATGAAATGGGACCAAACCTAATGAAATCATTGTCAATCAGAGTAGTGTTGTTTATCCTTGTGCAAAGTTTCTCAGCAACGCCAGCTTTTACATGTTATAAATCTTTGTGAACAAAGAAGACAATTTACATATATGATGTGTTCCATTTTTGTATTTTAGGCAGTGAGTCTGATAGTACTGATGAGCCAGTTGTTGGAAATGTCAACAAATTTGCTGTGGTACCTCCAGGCTACAATGGTCGACCAAAGAAAGGCCACCTGATATTTGATGCTTGTTTTGAATGTGGTAACATATTAACTTTACCCTTATCATACTTGCTAAGTCTCCTCCATAAATCAGGAGACTCCCTATTTTTTATGCAAAGTTTTGACAATTTCTTGCAAAAAAAATCCATGTCCGATCTCCCCCATGAAAAACTTTCCTATTTGTTCTTAGTAAAAATTAGAGTTTCCCCCATAAAATTGAAAAAATCTCCCCTATAAAAATTATGCATGATTGACAAGTCTACCTTGTACAAAAATGAATCTATTGTCAATGTTCTGTTCTTTTAGAGAAGGAGAATTTATTATATTTTGGTTGTTCCCCTTTGGGTCTAGTTTTGATTGCTACAATTTTTTTTAAAGTTATTTTCCTTTTTGGTGATAAAAATTTGTTCATTCATCCTGGGACACCAGCTGCTATAAAAGTACATGTACTTCCCTTGTCTATCTGTCCATTAGTTTGATCATATTCTGTAATGAAAAAGAGAATGTATATATCTGAGATATCTCTGGATTGCATAGCGTATAGGGGCTGCCATGGCCTGGTGGTTTTATCGTGTTCTTCTTCTGACTATGAAGTCGAGGGTTTGAATTTGAGTCACATTGCAATTAACTGTCTTTCGGATGGGACAAGCAGGTGTCAGCATTTTAAAGAACCCTCCCTGCTCTACAGTCATAAGTTCTTAGCATAGGCACACATTGACATCTCCATATTATTGAAAGATTCTTGAGTGGGATGTTAAACAACAATACAACCAACCACATTAAGGTATAATTTTGTGCTCAGTTAAAATGTTGATACCTAGCTAATTGCACTCACCCTGGGTTTGAACTTTTGTCTCAAATTTTGTAACTCCTTCTGATGTACTGTTATACGTGCAGGAAAGAGGACTAGGCTTACATGTGCATGCCAAGGATGATTTGAAGTATGATTCTCTGACCACTAAAGAAATGGTTTTTTTTTCAAATATATATTTAATGTCACATCCAATACTCTCTCAGTAATATATAAGACTTTCAACTTTTGCAAGAAAACAATTAAACTGGCTAAATCTTATTATAAGAGTCAATAGGAATTGGTTAATATGGATCTGAGATAAGGAGCGTCAATATTCAACCTTTTAACCCCAAGTAACAAATTGGTAAACTGTTTTCTAATGGCGGGCTGCCATAGCCTAGTGATTAGTGTGTTTGACTTCTGCTCAAGCCACACTGAAATTGGCTATTCCTTTCTTTTGGATGAGACAGTTAAAACCAAGGTCCCATGTCATAGCAGGTGTTTACGTGTTGAAGAACCAGTGTTAAAAGTTGAAAAATTCTTCAGTGGGACGCTTAACAACAAAATACCAAACAAACAGTTTTTATGCCCCCGTGATCGAAGATCGGGGGGCATATTGTTTTTGGTCTGTTTGTCTGTTTGTCTGTCTGTTTGTCTGCACACATGGTTTCCGTCAGATAACTCAAAACCTTTTCATCAGATTTGAACAAAATTTGGTGTAAGGCTTTATATCAGTAAGATCTCGGATGAGTTCGATAATGGTTGAAATCCGTCAATATTTGCCAGAGTTACGGGACTTTAAAATCGTAGAAATAGGTCATTTTTCCATTTCCGTCAAATAACTTGAGATTTTTTCATCAGATTTGAACAAAATTTAGTGTATAGCTTTATATGAACAAGATCTCGGATGAGTACGATAATAACCAAAATCGGTCAATATTTGCCAGAGTAATGGGACTTTAAAATCATCAAAATAGGTTAATTTCTCTGTTTGCGTCAAATGGCTTGAGATATTTTCATTTGATTTGAACAAAATTTAGTGTATTGCTTTATATTAATAAGATCTTGGATGAGTTCGATGATGTCTAAAATCAGCTATTATTTGACAGAGTTATGGGACTTTAAAATCATCTGAATAATTTATTTTTGCATTTCTGTCAGATAGCTTGAGAACACATTTCAGTGTAACTTGTGTCTTCTGACACATTGCTTTCATATTTGGCACATGTATCCCTAATGACAAGACATTTAAAAAGTGCCATTTACTTCATTGTCTTAGCCTTCATGAATGGCTTACCACTCGGGGGCATAGTGTTTCTCAAACACATCTTGTTTCTATTATTTTAGGCTAGTCTTCTCTACCAGTCTGGTGTTGAACGACCTAACCATGTTCATTGAAGCAAAGAGATCCCAGGTCCTATTGCTATGAATTAATGTCATCAATTGATATACATGTACATATTTTATATATATACTGTATTATGATTACTAAATATTTGAGCTACTTAAATTATGTTCTTTTCTTCCAGGAAATTTGGGTCGTGTCGATTACATAACAGAGTACGAATATGATTTGTTCATTCGTCCAGATACCTGCAACCCTCGTTTCAGAGTGTGGTTCAATTTTACTGTTGAAAATGTGAAAGCTGACCAGGTATTGGAATAAGAATTTCATGTGTTTTTTGGTGCATAGTAGATCCCAAATTTGTTCAGCGTATGTTAAAGTGTAATGTCCTTAAATGATTCTTTTATGCCCCAGCTAAGGGATAAGGTTTTCAAATTTTACATGTAACAAGGTCCAGTGTTTTCCCTGGCCCATAAAGCCCAATGGTACCACCAGGCTATTTCAATTCACCACTATGCTAACTGCATTACCACACTCAATTTTTCTCGACCCCTTTCTATTTTTCTGTCCCACCACCCTATTTCAATCATTTATATATTTAGCAATTATTGACCTAGTTACAGTGTTTCACAGGTTAATTTACATACAAACATCACTTTAAATGCCTCCCCATGGTCAACACATACTGTAAACTACTGTGAGTTGCAATTTACATCTGTGTTTTACTAGCATGATCATGGCCAAGTACCACCACACTATAGGGTCTCTGTGGCCAAGTGGTTAGCGTGTTCGACTGCTAATCAAAAGATCCGAGTTCGAGCTGCGTAGCGCCACTCCGCGGCTGCCCGTCCCTGTCCTTCGAATGAGACAGCAAAAACCGAGGTCCCATGTCACAGTAGGTGTTGGCACATGAAAGAACCCTCCCTGCTCTACAGCCAGCAGTGCCGAGCATAGGCAAAATTTGCAGCCCTTCATCGGCACACTATGACATCTCCATATGAGTGAAATATTTTTGAGTGGGACGTTAAACAACAATACCATACCATATCGTACCATACCACCACACTATACAAAATTTCATTGGATAACTCTGTGGTCTTTCATTTTATTCAAAAGATGTAGCCTTGACCTTGTGATTTTGGTCTTGATGATAGAATTAATTGTTAACCTTTATCCCTACTCATGTCTGGGGAATGGTAAATGATAGGATTTTTGTATGCTACATGTGTATTGGTAATGTCATGATGTTCCATTTAGTATGAAGATAATTGACCTTGTGACCTTGACCTTAATATTTGATGAAGATGCTCTATCTTTTGGTGGCTGTACAAAGATATCAGTGTTTCACAAACACAACGTGTTTTGCTTTGTTTCATTTTTAAGAATCTGTTCTCTGATGGATATGTATTGACTTAAAAATAAAATCCCTCTAAGAGATACCTTGTGAACTCTGAGAACGGTTATTCTAAGTCACTGTTAGATGAGTATAACAACTTCAGTTTCTGGTTAATAAAATGATGCAGATACTGATGCATTGACTAAAATAACCACAGAGTTACAACAGCAAAAATACATCAAAGCATGTTTTAGTAAAATTGTTTGACCTTCACTTTCACAAAAGCGTGCGGTCATTAAATTCTATTCATCTGCCCGTTAGTCACTAAAACTTTTTAAATAAGGCTCTTATCTTTTGATGAACATGTATAGAGATATTTTGATATTTCACATGTAGATTTCTTGTGACAAGAGCTTTTATTTAATACCATGACATTTGACCTTGGGACCTTAACCTAAAAATATGACCTAGTTTTCAAAAACTTCAATCTGGGCTGTATCTTTTGAACTATGAAGGATCGAGCTGTGATATTTCATACTTTCATTTCTTGTGACTAAATATTTTGTTTGATATCATGGCTTTTGACCTTGTGAGTTTGACCCACTTTTCCAAAGGGTAAAATGATTAAGTTTTGGCTGCTAAAGTAGAGGACCTCAATTCTCTGAATTTGTTTGTTCATATTCCTTTGTTTTTCTTTACAGAGAGTTATATTCAACATTGTGAACTTCAGTAAAACAAAATCCCTATACAGAGATGGCATGTCACCCATGGTCAAGTCTACTAGTAGACCTAAGTGGTAAGTAAGATGAAATCACTCTATAGTTGGGTGTACGAGTACTGTTGCTAAACCTCCCACTCAAGAATCTTTCACTCACATGGAGGCACCATATACCATTGAAGGGTGACAAAGTTTGCTTAGGTTTTTGTACTGTCTCATCCAAAGGACAGGGACAGCCAATCACAGTTTGGCTCAGACTCGAACCCTGGACCTCTCAATCAGAAGTCCAACACATTCACCACTAGGCCAGGGCAGCCTCAATTCACTGTATAAGATAGGTAGTAAAGTTACTGTGTGCTTTTGGCATTCATTGAAACTATCATCTATGAACATGTTATAGGTGACAAATTATAAATACCCACCCTGTAGGAAAACTTCTACATATTGTGAACTGAATCATGACCTAGTTGTGCATTATGAAAAATAGTACCACAATTAACACTTCTGCACATAATTTCTACCTGTGTACAGTTTTTTCCCCTTAACTCTATGGATATATGGCTGCTGTGACCTACATGTCACTGTGGAGTAGTAATTTGACAATATCATCCCTGACAGTTTCTTGACAAATTTACTGGGGGCCACACTGAGATGTTGGTTCAAGTTCAAGCTGTGCTGCAGTTGGCTGTCCCTGTCCTTCGGATGAGACAGTAAAAGCTTAGGTCCTGTGTCACAGTAGGTGTCTGCTTATTAAAGAACCCTTAATGCTTAATGGCCATCATAGCTGAATATGGGCCAAATGTGTCACTCTTTATCAATATACGATGACATCTGCATATAAGTTTGAGATTCTTGTAGGGGAGGCTAACAACAATATAACCAACCAAGTACTGTTCCCAAGGCCATGATTAATATTTCTGATATTAATTTCTACCAATGAAATTCTTTTGTTTTTGAAAATTCTTTGGTTTTTTGGCTATTTTTACCTATAAAATTATGTCACTGTGGAGTTATAATTTGGTTTTATCATCACCAACAGATTCTTGACACATTCATTGAATGAACCATTCTTTGAATGCTATGACCAGGTTTTGTCCTGTATTTCAATTTTATTTTCTTCATAAAAAAATAGTGGAACATCTCTTATAAGATCACTTTACTGACTGTCCCATATTGGTCTGATAAGCAAGATGGTCTATTAAAATAGATACATCTACACCAGGGGTGTGGAAATATTTGTTTTGGGCACCTGTTTTGGGGCAAGTAAATTTGAAAAATCTACTTGCCTAGAACAGAAATTAACTTGCTCTTGCCATTACAAATACTTATCTGTGGACAACTAAAAAGCCAAAATTCACTTGTCCGAGTGCTCAACATAACAGATTGAGCAAGGCGGCATGCAATTTCCACAGCCTTGTACCCTGTGACAAAGTGAATGGAGAATGTCATTTTACTTCATTTTTAGCTCACTTCTTGAGTACTGGGTTCTTTGTCAAGGATTAGTTTAGTATATGACAGGTCCATCACATGAAAGGGCAATGCCCCTTGCAAAAGTCAAATTTTGTGATACCTACTTCATACTACCAAGTAATACATGAAACGATTTTGAAATTTTTGCATTTCTCCAATAAAATAAAGAAATTCGCATTTTTTTCAGGGCACGGATACCAGCCAAACATGTATATTACTACCGATGCCCAGATCACAGGAAGAACTACGTTATGTCGTTTTCATTTTGTTTTGACCGTGAGGATGATGTTTACCAGTTTGCGTACTGTTACCCATACTCATACACAAGGCTACAGAATTATCTGGACAATCTAGAGAAGAAAGGCCTTGACTTTTTTAATAGGGAATTACTATGTTTAACTGTGGTAAGATTGATTTAAGTGATGATTGCATGTCTTTTGAATAGAGGTTCCCTGTCACAGTAGGTGTCAACAAGTGAATGAACCCTTTCTGCTCAATGGCATCAAGTCCAGAGCGGAGACAAAATTTATATCCCTTCAAGGGCATTAGGTCATATCTCCATATACGTTAAAGATACTTGAGCGGGGCATCACACAACAACACAACAACATCTTTTGTATCCAAGAGTAAGAAACTCATTTTCTGACAGAACATGACAGCATATTGGAGGTTTAAGCATTCAAAGTTATTTTATCCAGATCTTGGCAGCATATTGGAGGTTTAAGGATCAAAGAAGTTATTTTACCCAGAACTTGACAGCATGTTGGAGGTTTAAGCTTTAACATGTTATTTTACCTCCAAGATGATACCTAAGGTAAAGTGTCACACAAGTTGCCCATGACACATTCAGTGCATAGGGAAGAAATCAGGTCTTGCCATCACTGCCAATTGTTTGTAAGCATCAAGAGAGAGCTTCAGCTTTCTGTTGCTGTTTCATTTCAATTGTTTTTCCTCACCAAGTGACTTTGCATCTCCCTAATTTTTGCTTTTCCACACAAGTTTTTTATTACATAGAAGTTAATTTTTTTTCTTGAATGTGAATAGACTCCACAGATATGCTCACAGAAAGTTTGTGAGATTTCAATAAAAGTGGAACATGAAATCATCAATTTCATCATATCATGTCCAAATTAATAATTAAGAAATAAATTATGGTTTTGTTAGTTGAATTTAATTTTACAACGTTTCGTTTGATTTCTACTAATTTTCATATGCCAAGTAAGAGGCAAAGTCTCATATAACAAACTTACTACTTGTAAATTGCTTTACCTCACAGAGACAAAAGCCTGGACAGCTAATGCAACATTGTTGACGGCAACAGTATCTGTAGACAAATATTGTAAACTGGAAAATATAGGTCCATAATATTTCTCATAGATTTCTCGTGATTACGGCTTTTTTAAAGGTCAAAATATTTGACCTGGTGACCTTGACCTTGGACTTTAATAACCTCGGACACGATTTGATGTCGCCAGACAATGCTTGTTAGATTTTGTCATTGAAATAATCTGTTGAGAACTTACAAATGAGCAAGAGTACACATGTAGATATCATAAAAGAATTTAATTTCAGCAACAAAGAAGATTAGATATGATCACAATTACTCATCCAGACAACTTAGATCCAGAAGAAACAAACCATTTAGTATTCATCACTGCCAGAGTTCACCCCGGGGAGACACCAGCATCCTATGTCTGTCAGGGTAGGTGTTCCTTAGGAAATATCTCTACACTATTATACAGAACCCTGAGATACTGAAATCCTGCTTAATTTGAAACAACTTTAATTTCCCTTGCTATATTTACTCATTACTGTTTGAAACCAGCCTGTATCTTGAAAACCCTCTTTATTTGAAAGAAAATTAATTCCCCTTCAATTTCAATACATGTATATCCAGGATTGACTGCACTCTGTGTTGCTGGACTGTCAGTGGAAGGATTTTGTGTCAGTTAAACCTACTATTTTTTACGATAATTTTGATATTCCCCACTGCTTTCAAATCCCTATTTAGCCGGACTTAATGAAGTGAGAGAGAGTAGTTTAAGTCGTGGGAAAATCAGCACAGTTCTGTTTTTAAGTTCCTCAGTTGGATTCAGTCATGTCTTCACATAAGGGAAAGATTCTTGATAAATTAATATTAACACAAACAAGCAAAGCTGTCAGATTTGAAGGACAGTAGTCAGGAATATTTTCAATTACCATTTAGATATTCATTTGTAAGATGCAAGTTCCTAGTGAAAAAGATTTAAGAAATCACATACTTGACATCACAGATGTTGACCATATCATTAACATCATTGAAATGGGAATACATGTACATGTAACACATTCAAATAGAGAATGGTTATTTTTCTGAAAATTGGACACCTTTCCAAACTGAACAAAAGCTATGTACCCATGACTGTCCCATTTAGACAGTTTCCTCTGTATTACTGGAATAACTGTCATAGAGATTTGACCATTGACATCTGCTTTGGTGTAATTCTTTTGTAAATTAACCAAATTATTTTATGATTCTGTAATAAGGATGTTGAAGAAGGCTGTTTTCTGTCTTGCAGGTGTAATTGACTTTCTCATCAGTAATCACCCTATAGCAAAGATACTAAGAGAACACATTGTGTTTAAAATTGTACCAATGTTAAACCCAGATGGTGTATACCTAGGGAACTACAGGTAAGAAGCTGATTTGTGGGGTAAGGGGTCAACAATTATAAGAATTTCCACCTGTCCTGAGGAGCAGGTAGTCTTTTAACATTTACTTGTCTGAAAGCAAAAATTGCTTGTCAGAGAACTATGAATTTGGTGTTTTCCAGTCGTATCAATTAAAAGAGCTGATTGATAAGTTGTGGGTCTCATATTGAAAGTGGTACGCAAGGATGTTCTTTAAAGTCCTACCATTCTCTGACTATATAGGGCTGTGTGCCCAAGGACTAGTCGCATTTGGTCAGTTTATATCGATGAGGTAGCACTCTAAAGTAAACAGGACAAGTGGAGCTCCTAGGGCAAAATTCAGAGTTTCTTACAGTTGTTGTTTTATTTATAAAATCCCATGTTTATATGTACATTATTCATCATAACATCAGAATTCAGATTTCGACCTCACTTGCAGATGATGACCAATGATTCATTATGAATTAATGTTAACGATATATCATCATATCCAAGTCTTGCAAAACTTTTTTCCATTCATCACCTCTATTATAAGTAACACCTCAGTGTTTTTGTTGCATAAACGTAGGTGTGTTTTTGAGGATCAGAGAGAGAAGTCAGGAAGATAGAAGGGAGAGACAAATAAGAGGAGTAATGAGTGAGAGAAGGAAGAGAAAACATATTCTTAATGTAATTATTTGATATCTGAAATTATTCATTTATCGATAATTACTGAATGAAACATATTTATACATTTCATTATGATCTTTACAGGTGTTCGTTGATGGGCTTTGATTTAAATCGTCATTGGATGGAACCTTCTCCTTGGGCACACCCGACACTTTATGCAACCAAGAATCTCCTGATGGAACTAGATAGAAGTGATGTAAGTACTCATGTAACCGCGAGGCTTCGTTGCTCTGTCTTAGAGTGCTGGCTTTCAGACCCTGAGGCTGTGTGTTTGAGCCTCGGTCTGGGACATTTGCCTATTCCTATCCTTGGGATGAGATAGGACAAAAATGATGTCTTTTGTCACAGCATATATGTAGCACTTCCAAGAATTCTCACTCACTGCTAAATGGCCATAAGTGCCGAGCATACATCAAAGTTTGTAGTCCTTCATTAGCCAGGGATTTTTTTCCTGTCAATTTGGGTCCATTATAAGGACCCCTTCCCAATTCCAAATAGTATTTTTTTTCCCCAAAAAAAGATCCAAAATTCTGAATTCGCTACACTCGAAAAAAAAATTGAAAATATAATCTCTCACCAAAAACTTAGCAATGAAGAAATTGATTGTGTAATTAATCAATTTAAAGCATTGACATCAAGAGAAATCAAATTATAAACAAAAACCTAAATAAAATGTTAGTGTAGTACATGTATGTGTATAATTCATGTTCTTTCAAAATTTCCCAAATTGTACCAAAATCCACTATTTTTCCCAATTGCAAGGGAAGTGAAAAAAACCCTGTCAGCATTTGGTAACATCTTCATATAAGTGAAAGATTCTTGAGTGAAATGTTAAAGAAGAATGCAAATAACTTGCCATTTTATAACCTGTGATGGTAGAATTTTTCTTTGTCACAAGTCTCACAAGTTAGTATTTACAATTGAGTCAGTTTTAAGAGACTGTCCAATGGGAAGGGCAAAAGGGTCACATTCCCCTATGACAGCTTTTCAATTAACCCTTTCAACCCCAAGTATCAGTATGGTATGCTCTTTTCTGTTGCGTTAGACCAGTCTATTTGGGTCTCTGGTTTTGAAAGGGTATTTCAGGTGAATTATATAGAAAAAATGTTTTGCTGACTTACATTGATGTCACATTAGACAGGTAGTTCTTTAATTCAGTGGTTTGCTAAGGCAAGTTAGACTGTATATAAGAAAATATTTTCTGGTTTACAGGGTTCAGTATATGACCACATAAAGTTTGTCATACTCAGATTTCCTTGCATGTGAAATGGAGAGTCATGTTTATAGCTTATGTAGGTTACATGTACTGTAGAAGTTGTTTTTTTGGACCACCCCACCTTCCAACAAAATGTGGTCCTTTAAGACAGGTGATTGCCAAAATTCAAACATGGTAGGTCCTCTCATTGTGATAACAAAATATGGATAGTCTTTCATTATTGCTGTCTCTCGAGATGTCATTGTTCAAGGTTTCTCTGCGTGTGATTGCAGTGAACAACATACATGTATATTCCCAGTGGTTTTGACAGTGTCAGCACACATGACCATCTTCAATATAGGTTTGTTGTTTGTATTTTTAATTAACATCCCACTCAAGAATCTTTCACTTATATGGAGATCCCACTGAGTGACGGTGAAGGGCGACAACTTAAGCTTATGCTTGGCACTAATGGCCATAGAGCAGGGAGAGCTCTTTAACATGCCAACACCTACTGTGACATAGGACCTTGGTTTTTTACTATATCATCCCAAAGAAAGGGACGGCCAACTGCAACATAGCTTGGGCTCAAAGCCCGGATCTCACAATTAGAATTTGAACATGCTAACCACTAAGCCATGGTGCCCTCTAAATATACGATCCATGCCTTTGATTTAATCTGAATATCTACATAT
>JACSZP010003468.1:0-22477 GCA_016161895.1 Pinna nobilis | reverse complement strand
CACATGGGTTGCCTATGACTCAAGGAGGATCCCTATTGATTTTGGGGTCAGAAGGTCAAAGGTCAAGGTCACAAGACTATGTTCCTTGAAAATGGTTTCCGCACAATTACTCAAGTACCTTTGGGTCTACATTGTTGGTACTACACACATGGGTTGNNCTACACACATGGGTTGCCTATGACTCAAAGAGGATCCCTATTGATTTTGGGGTTCAAAGGTCAAAGGTCAAGGTCACACATAACTCCCGTTCCTCGAAAATGCTGCCACGGGGGGGTATAAGTCCCGTTAGGACAGCTCTAGTTTAGTTTGCAATAGATTTCCTGTAGTAGCCAGTAGTTATGTAGAATCGCCCATATTTAAGCAGAGTGTAGTTAGAAAGTTTGAATTGTCAAACAGATTACTTTTTTGTGCCAGAGTTGTGCATTTAAATGAATCCATTAATTATAAATCATACAGTAGTTGAAATCCTTCTATGCCTGTTTATAAGTAGACTAGTTTAAGTAAATGTTTAGCTTATTTTGTGATGGACTAGTCAATTTGGGTCAGTATGACACAATTCTTGTTTGAATATTCATGTTTATGATGTAAGTTGTGTTAAAAGATCAAGAATTTTGAAGTTTTTTTAAGTACTGAAAATATAAATAACTGAAATGTGTTAGATTTTAGAATCCTGTGTATTCTATGATATACATGTATACGAAGTGGATTAGAATATGTGAAATAAGAGTAAAAGCTTTACTTGGAGTACAGAGTAGATTCAAGTTTATTTAGATTTGGGGCCAGCACCACTACACATAAGAATTAACTTAAGTCTGAGATTTTACTCAGCTTAAGCTGATCCTGAATTCAGATTGGCTGAGAAGCTGGTTTTGAGAAAATTCTCATACTAAAGTAAATTCTTAGATTTTGTGGTGCCAGCCCCAGGATACATGTAGTTCACAGTATGATTCTGAGTTTTAGTTTGATATTCAAGCTATACAACAAGGTTCGGATCCCTAGGTCCCTCTTTTTGTGTATGAATGGAAATTTAATATTTCAAAAAATGTCATATGGACACTACAGCATGAAGCATTCCACTAGTTAAATTCATTTTTCTGTTAGAGAAAAAATGGAAGGCATTGTATTTAAACCTCAAAATATAGATTGTCTGTAGATTGAATTCTGTTTCAACTTAGAAATTAGATTTCAGGAAATAAACAGAAGCTTTTTGTCTTCCCAGCAGAGACTGAAAGACAACTCATATGAGTCACAAAAATGATGTAGACAGCTGTTCTGGTCACTTTTTACTTTTAGCTTTATAACAAATTCAAAACAAGAGTGCCTTGAAGCACATGATACGCCCGTTGCTAAAATTGTCGTAACAACTTGATATTACGATATGCACATCTTCATATGATATCAATAACACATGAAATTCAATATTTCGGAATTAAAGGGGCATAACTCTGCCAAATATTGTCGTAAAAACTTGATATTATGATATGCACATCTTCATATGATATCAATAACACATGGCGAATTGCTAAACATTGTTTCAAAAACTGTGGGACTAGTTACGCCCACAAGAAAATGTAACACAACAAAGAGGAAAGTAGGTGCTGACGGACCGTAATGCTATTTCTGTGAAAAGTTACATAAAAATCCGTAATATATGTTGAACATCACTGCTTCCCATGATACTTTAAAAAATTTGAAAGGAATTGAAGCAAAAATAAAAAAAATTCTGGCATTTTGAATGAAATTCCACTATTTCAAAATTAAGGGGCATAACTCTACCAAATATTGTCAGAATGGTAATATTTTTGCACCCCCAAGAATAGTTCACACAATGATGCATTATACGAAGTTTGGTGAAAATCCGGCCATAATTCTTTGTTTTATTGCCAAAAATGTCCAGACTGACGGACAATGCCATACCATAATACGACCCGACTTCGACGGGCGTATAACAAGGACTAAATTGACCAAACTGTGTTTTGCAACAGAATTGGTGTAGATAACTATTATGTTCAATTTTTGCTTTTAGCTCTACAATAACTTCAAGACAAGGGCTAGATTGACCAAACTGGTGTTGTAGGCTCTTTATATTTCATGCATCAGTTGTTTGGATGATGCCCAGACTTCTTGACCCAAGCCCTGACAGGCAAGTTCATGTAATGTGGGATTTTTGAGATACCAGTCTGGTCCAATTTTATGGAATGTCTACTTCAGTTGTTATGCATCTACAAATTCCTGTTGATACTAAGTATCAGTTGTTGGATTACAATTAGCCTTTCCCCCTCTGCCTTACTTACATATTAGAACAGAACATCAACATTGGGTTAGATCAAGAACCAATTTTGCTTTTCTCAAAGATATTTTAGGCGTGTAATCTGCTGGTTATTTCAATTCAGTGTTTTTGTTACTGTGTAAACAAATCAGCATGTAACAATTGTCTGATTATCATGTGAAGTATAGTCTAAAAAGGAAAACCGGAAACTGTATAATTAGAGCATAATAGTGTATCTTGAAAGTTCCCTATTCCATGGACTCAGCGTTGTTTTCTATAGCTTACAGGGGCCATCAACGATTTTGAGATTGTCTTTATTTTAAATGTAACAGAATTACTCTAGTTGTTTTGTGTGTGGAGATTGTCTTAATTGTAAACGTAACAGAATTACTCCAGTTGTTTTTGTGTGACAGATTTTGTAATTTATGAACTCGTATATAATATGTCAAAACCTGATTTGTATGCCTTGATTTTAAAATTTTTGTTGAGTTTTGAGAATAAAAAAACATACATTACATGTAAAATGTGAGTTCATTGTTTTATTTCACTATTCATTCAATTTATAATTTTGCAAATTCCTTGTGAACAGTATTATCTACGTAATATGTATATGTACTTATGCTGTCCCTGGATGCTCTTGAGAGAGCAGAAAGTCACAATTTGTAAGACATCTCTGGTTTGAAAATGTTGTCATATGGCGATTAATGTCACATGATCAACAATAGGCCCATCGGGCCACATCGCTCACTTGAACATTTCACAGAGATGCAGAAATTTTGGATTTACAATGTGTCACTATTGAAAGTTATGGACAAAGACAAATCTCTCATCTGTTAAATTTTGGACCCCTATTGTAGCCCCACCTTGACCCCAGGGGCCAGAATTTGTACAAACTTGAATCTACTCTAAACAATTATGCTACAATATGAATTTGATAAATTGTACATCTGCTATTCTTGATTTTCCTATATAAACCTATTTTAAACTTTGGGCCCCTATTGTGACCCCATCTTGACCCCAGTGGCTACCATTTGAACAAACTTGAATCTACACTATATAATGATGCTCCTAACAGTTCTTGAGAAATTTTTTTTAAAGATATTTACTATATAAACCTATGTTAAATTTTGGGCCCCTATTGTGGTCCCATCTTGACCCTGGCAGCTACCATTTGAGCAAACTTGAATCTACACTATATAATGATGCTCCTATATTAATTTGATAAACTTTATACTAACAGCTCTTGAGAAGAAAATGTTTAAAGATATTTTCCTATATAAACCTATGTTAAACTTTGGGCCCCTATTATGGCCCCATCTTGACCCTGGAAGCCACCATTTGAATAAACTTGAATCTACACTCTATCAGGATGCTTCCACATAAGTTTGGTGATTTTTTTGTCCGGTGGTTCTGGAGAAGAAGATTTTTTAAGACACCCACCAAATTTTTATGTTTCTCAATTATCTCCCCTTTGATAAGGGCCTGACCCCTTATTTGAACAAACTTGAATCCCTTTCACCCAAAGATGCTTTGTGCCAAGTTTGGTCCAAAATTGGCCCAGTGGTTATTAAGAGGAAGTCAAAAATGTTCAAAATTTACAGACGGACAGACAGATAGATGGACAGACAGACGGACAACAGACCAAATGTGATCAGAAAAGCTCACTTGAACCTTCAGTAGAAGGTGTGGTAAAAACTGAAGTCCAGTGTCATAGACAATGTGGACACATCGAAGAACCTTCGTGCTCAATGGCCTGGAACTCCAACCATAAGTCAAATTTGTCGCCCTTCAACGACTCACGGTGACTGACATCTCTATATAGGCTTAACACCTAGGAATCATTTAAGAATGATATGAAAATTAACTGCACAGTATTATTAGCATGATCAATGTCACCATGGTGATTCTAACAAATAAACAAAATGCAATATTAAATTGACAAGAATGATTTATTCCTTGAAATTCAATATCTTCTGAATGACCTTGATGAGTGAATAATGGATTGCTGTTTTATGGATAAGTGAACATGAAAAGAACAAAAAATTATACTCAGTTCAGCTTAACATCTGGCTGAATAGTGTGTGATTCAAATATCAGAAATAAACATGATAAAGTAAAACGTTACAGATACCAGATGTCAAAATGCTAGAGTAATGGATATCAATAAGATGGAATGAAATATGTGTATAACCAAATCTGATATCAGCATGTAACAATGAAACATATCCAAGATATCAGCACAATGACAGTGAAATATATCATACTAGATATCAACATAACCATGAGATAGAATTAAGTATATCTGGTACCAGATATCAGTACAATGACAGTGAAATACATTATACTAGATATCAACATGAACATGAGATAGAATTACCGGTAAGTATATCTGGTACCAGATATCAGCACAATGACAGCATAATGTACCGTACTAGATATCAACGCAACCATGAGATAGAATTAATGATTTCTGGTACTAGATATAAGCACAACAACAGCGAAATACATCATACTAGATATCAACATGATCATGAGATAGAATTAAGTATATCTGGTACCAGATATCAGCACAACAACAGCGAAATACATCATACTAGATATCAACATGACCATGAGATAGAATTAAGTATATCTAGTACCAGATATCAGCACAATGACAGCGAAATGTACCGTACTAGATATCAACTTACATGTAACAGAAATGTCCCTGCTACAATGAAATATAGCACATACATATTATTGATGTCAAATTACATTGAAATGCACCTCGTTCCAGATAACAGCCTTGTATTCGAAATCTGTATAAATATTCATGTATTAGATATCAGTATGTTACAGTCATTTATTAGATATCGGTATTAACAGTCCTGTATTTGATATCACTATTTTACAGTGAAGTAGATCTAATACATCATTGTGACAGAATGAAATATGTAAATCAGGGATTCTTACGTTTAAAACTAAATTCTATCTAAAAATGTTGTCAAATCAAAAATGTCTCAATGTCTGATCTTATCGTGTGCAGAATTTAATTTAAAAAAAAAATTTAATTGATTTGAACTGAACTGAGATGTGCAAAAGGACTGGAATGTTCCAAAAGTTTTTATTTGTCATTCTGGCCATGTCATGTGGAAACCATGAACATTGCATCCGTGAGAATGCTCGAGTAATGCAAAATGTACAAATATGGCAGACGGTATGACAGATGTTTACTTGTACTGTCAAGTTATGCTGTGCTCACAAACACTGAAACATATTTACTGTTACATCAAATAATTCAATTTCTTCAGCATTGCTTTATAGTTTTTCTGAACTTGATGTACATAACAGTTTCATTCAAAGTTCAAATATAAAATTGTGCATAAATGATGATAGAATTAGATACTGGATCTCTTGCCTCACTGAGCATAACTGGAATTTATTTCTATAATGCAAATACTCCTTGTGCTATATACATTCTGACATGAGGCAAGCAGAGTAAATTGTTACAAACAGTTCGACTTTTGTTTGTTGAAATTTGAAACAGATTTTCCCTGACTATCTGATTCGTCCAATGGCATAATTTAGCTTCCGGTAGAATCCTCAGGAATTAGATCATTTTGAGAATTTGCTGAAAGCTGAAATGAACCCAGCTGCACCATATAACACATGTAATAAGTTCAGTACATGTACAATGTATGAAGAACAAGGCATCCTGACACAGAATTCTTCATGAAGTACCTCAAGTTGCCTGCCTTTTTTGTTGCAGATGAAAAAAGAGAATCATATCTCACGTCATTTTTGTTTCTTTGTAATGCTGCCGACTGCTGGTATAACCGTGGACTTTGTACCGGTTATTGATGCTGTCAGAGAGGCCACAGAAGGGTTCACCACCCCTGGTCTGCTTGCTAAGACGTTCTGAGGCTGGGCATCCCATTTGCTTTTTCGTTTCTTTTCATCTGTAAACAAAAGTGAAAAAAATGTTACAAGAACTGAAATTTTGGCTACTACTAAAAAGAACCTAGTTTTCACTAAGTTAGGGTCAGCAGTCCACAGGAATGGTCTAAATAAGAACAGAATGATACTATTGGCAAATTATCGAGCTGATCCCTCACAGCCCACAAAAACTTCAGGAGTGCATGTAGAGTTTAGTCAATGCTTTTAATTTATCCAATAGGCATAAGGGTCTCATGAAGCAAAAATTAATGTAGAGACCTTAAGTTTAGATCCACCAAATATACAGATCACTATTGGGTTTCTAAAATGAAATTGGAGAGGTCCTAATGAATATGTTTTGCAAAAATCATTTCTTGAACCAGTAAACAAATATGTTTGTTATATAATCTAAATCAGCATTTGTATAAATTTGTCTCCATAAGATATATATAGTGTACAGTGGAGTTGTTCTATAACGAAGTCAAAGGGGATTGACTTTTGACCTCGTTATAGGCATCCTTCATTTTAAGCATCGGAATTTACTACATAAATAGATAAGTAGTAATTCTTTTCAGGGGTTTTATTCCTCTTCGTAATAGCACTAAATTCACTTTGAGCCGATTTGTTATAGACCGACTAAACTGTATAGTATGCTTTTATGGCAAGTGCTGTACACTGTTAGAAAGACACACACCTGGACCACCATCTGAGGAAGACTTCTTTGTTCCTGTTACAAATTCAATCTGTAAAAAGAAGAGATACACTGTCAGTGCTGTTATGACTACACTTGTGGTGTGAAAATAAAACCCAAAAGATGGAATTTTTTCCTGGGCAGAATATTTATTGTTATAGACAGGACACTCGGCACCTTAATAGTTGCAAATTTTCTTACCCAGAAATCCATTTGATATATAAGGTTTGTTGGTTGTATTGTTCTTTAACGTTCCACTCAAGAATCTTTTACTTAATAGAGATGTCACCAATGATGTTGAGGTGTTACATATCGCCATTAAGCGATGGTTCTAGAATATGCCAACACCTGCTGTGACAGGAAACATCTGTTTTTACTGTCTCATCTGAAGGACAGAGAAAACCAACAACAGTGCAGCAAATATTCGAGCCCATGACCTGACTACCAGAGGATGAATACACTAACCACTGAGCCATGATTAACATGCAGTGTGAATTTACAAACATTACCTTAGTTCGTTCCTTTCTTTCTTTTTCTCTTTTCTCCATATCTATTTTCTGTGCTTTATCTGAAAGTAAAAAAGGTTATTTTCATTTATGACATACGCGGGTATCATTGTTTTTTGTATTGTTGTTCAAGAATATTTCACTCATATGGAGACGTCACCGTGTGCCGGTGAAGGGCCACAAGTTTTGCCTACGCTCGACACTGCTGGCAGTAGAGCTGGAAGGGTTCTTTAACATGCCAACGCCTACTGTGTCATGGAACCTCAGTTTTTACTGTCTCATCCAAAAGACTGAGACAGCCAACTATGACAAGACTTGGGCTCAAACCCCAGACCTCATGATACGAAGTCAAACACGGTAACCACTAGGCCATGACTGCCCCATACAGACATCAATATCTGGCCATTCAATATGCAAAAGTAACATGCTCCAAAACAGAATTTAAGTCTCTAAAAAGATCATTAATGTCCACATCAAAATTTACAAAAATCATCTATAAAAACCAGCAATATTTTTTTACAAGAGCAAAAAGATATTGTCTGTGTATTAACTTTACTGGTGCTGTAATATTGGTGTCTTTTGTGCAGTCTTTAAATGATAATTCAAGTGAAAGAATTATACATACACCATTGTCATGATATATAACTACCTGTCTGGTCACTCCTATATTTACATTGTATTGTATAGTTGTTTAACGTCACACTCAAGAATATTTCACTCATATGGAGATGTCACTGTGTGCCGGTAAAGGGCAACAAATTTTTCCTATGCTCGGAACTGCCAACCATAGAGCAGGGAGGGTTCTTTAACATGCCAACACCTACTGTGACACGGGACCTCAGTTTTACTGTCTCATCCGAGGCAGCCACCATAGAGTGGTGCTGTCGAACCCCGGACCCTTCGATTCAAAGTCGAACATGCCAACCACTTGGCCATAGAGGCCCCCTCCTATATTTGTAATAGTGTGTGTCATTTCAATATTTTTATGTAATAATCTATATATAGTCACTGTCATTTGGCAAAGCAGTGATATATAATGTACATTGTACTTTGAAGTAAAGAATCTCAAATTTGGAAATTAAGTGAATGTATCGGTTTTGCACTTATTCAAGACTGCTCTAAAAAGTATGACCCACTATAGAACACTAAAATTAAAGTAGACTAAAATATGTACACATTCAGTAGTCAGACAGACAGAGCTGAAAATCTCATTTTGTTTCAATTTTTGTTATGACAGACTTGGTATCTAACAAAATTATTAGCATGCATCAGAATGTCTTTATAAAGAGGAGGGGGGATCACAAAAATAAAGGATTGGCCCGGATGTAAAAAGATAATATCTTGGGTCCAAGGATACTTACCTAATGCATCATAAAATGACTCTTTTCCCCATGAGTGAGGGTCATACACTTCCTGCAACAGAAATAAATTATAGCTAAACCACAGTAAAATGGAGGCACAAAATTTTCAGACAAATATCATTTAGCATTTCAAATCATTATGCTTCATTTTTGTTCTAATAATTTTCCTTTGCTTCATTTCACATCCTTTTATTCATATTTCAGAGTACAGTCTAACCGGTTTTAAGACACTGTCCAAGGGAAGGAGCAAAAAGGGTCACATATGACAGGTGGTCTCTTAATTCAGGTGATTTTTTTAGGAAAAAACATTTTGGGACCTACTCACTTAGGTCACATAAGACAGGTTTTCCTTTAATTCAGTGGGTTGCTAAGGCAGGTTAGAGTGTAATATTTTGAGAAAAGGGCAATTTGTTTTGTCTTGCAACTGTATACAGTCTCAAATGAAAATCTTTCGCTCTTATGAAAACGTCACTGAATACCAGTGAAGAATTTCAAATATTGGCCTCTGTTCATCAATTGATTGTAGTTGAGCAGAAAGGGTTATCATGCCAACAGCTACTGTGACATGGGGACCTGCTTTTCAGACCCACAGCTTTGAGAAAAACATATGGGAAAAGACAACAATAGGTAATTTTATGATATTCTTGAAGTGATATATTCAAACTGGGGATAATTTGCATTATGGTGATGCTATAGCTAATTGTAGGCCAATCAAAGGTACCAAGGATATGATACTTACTGGAGGGTAATTTGTTCCTTTTTCATCAATGTGACAGAATTCTATTAACTTTTCATAAATACTGAAAACAGAGAAAATACAGAAATTCAGCAAAAAGAGTTTTGCAAATTGTCATAAAATCTCACACTCAAAATCTTTCATCATATAGAGATACATGTGTCATTGAAAGGAGATGAAAAGACGAAGGGATTTAAATGTTGGCAGGGACCACCGTGGCCTAGTGGCTAGCATGTCTGACTTCTGATCGAGAGGTTCCAGGGTTCGAACCCAAGCCACATTGATATTGCCTGTCCCTGTCTTTCAGATGAGACAGTAAAAACCATGTCACAGTAGGTGTTGGACATAAATGCCCAACAAAGGCAAAATCTGTCACCTTTCACCCACACACACTGACATCTCCATATATGTGAAAGACTGATATTCTTTAGTGGGTATTAAACAATAAAATCAACCAACTAAATGTTTTAAGAGTCCGCTCAAGGGAAGGAGCAAAAGGGATCTCATATGACTGGTGGTCATATTCAGGTGATTTATATAGGAACTAAAATTGTCCTAACGGGACTTATACCCCCCTTGGCAGCATTTTGAAGGAAAGAAGTCATGTGACCTTGATCTTTGACCCCGAAATCAATAGGGATCATCCTTGAGTCATAGACAACCCATGTGTGAAGTATCAACATTGTAGACCCACAGGTACTTGAGTTATGGTGCAGAAACCATTTTCAAGGAACGGAGTCAGGATCCTCCTTGAGTCACAGGCAACCCTGTGTGAAGTATTAATTTTGTAGACCCATGGGTACTTGAGTTATGATGCAGAAATACATGGACAGACAGACAGACAGACAGACAGACAGACAGACAGACAGACATGGTAAATCCTGTATACCCCCCTACAACTTTGTTGGCAGCGGGTGGGGGTGTTATAAAAAGCCATCTAGGGAATGATACATGGTCACAGGAAATTTTGTCCTTTAATTCAGTGGGTTGCTACGGCAGGTTATACCGTGCTTCTATCATTTTTCTTTTACTAAGGTATAGCAATAAAAAATACATCACTTTCGCTGAGTACCAATACAGTTCAGCCTCTTTCTAAACCAGATAAAATTTTTAAATGTATGCCAATCATCATTTCTTGTTTGCTACAATTGTGTTTCTTCTCCAACTTACCTAGGGTTCCTGAAATCTTTTCTTCTCTTTATTGCAGCATTTGTGTTTAAACCCTCCCTTCTCATTCTTTCATACAATTTGGCTATCTTTTCCTAAAATATGAAGACAATTCAATGGCTTCAGATTTAGATCTACATGTATATTAATAAAGGTCAATGTTACCATAAAATATATAGACAACAAAACTTTGAGCAATTGTAACTTTTGGACCTAATAATAAATACTTTTGCCATGTTCATCTGAGGGGCAACTCGTTTTAGTCCATCACTTGCCCTCCAAATGAATCCCCTTGCAAAACATTGTTAATTTGCATCTGAATGTAATTGCAAATCTATTGTCAAATACACAATGTACAATGAATATTTCAATGTTGAAATGAGACTTTCAAATATAATGGTTATGAACCTCAGTTTTGACTGACTACAAACAGAATTTTGAAAAATGTTACAATTAACTATGTCACTCCAACTAAAGTCTGTATTGAACTTCGGATGTGTCGCTGTTTAACACCCCATTTAAGAGACTTTCACTGCTATGTAAACATTACCATGTGTTAGTGAAGGGAAACAAATTTTGCCTATGCTTGGCACTAATGGCTATAGAGCAGGGAGGGTGCCAACATCTACTGTGATAAGGGACCTTGGTTTTTACTGTCTTATCCAAAAGACTGAGACAGTCAACCACAAGGTGGCTCGGACTCGAATCCCAGACATCTTGATCAGAAGGCCACAGTAGGCCATGGCCACTATTCATGAACTTTACATGCTATGAAAACAAAAACAACTTACTCGGGGGACAAGTATATTCAGAAATCTGCTTGCCTGAGCTAAATCTGATCCAATACTGGCAATAGAATTGGTAGTTATGTCAAACCCTAGGAGTTACTTTAAACAAATAAAAGAGAGCGCTTAAGAAAACATGCATATTAATACGGCATAACTAGATTTTGTTTGTAAAACCAGTAGTATACAGTTAACACATGTACTGACATTCTGTGTGCCTGTGATTACTCGTAATGGTTGTAGAGCTTTCCCTAGGGCCTGTAATAATTTCCTAGGGTTTGTCTGTGGACTCTGTGTGGCATAATTACCTGTAACAGTCACGTGGCTTTGCACAAGGAGCTCTTTGTGGCCATAATTACCTGTAACAATCATGGGACTTTGCCCAAGGGCTTTGTGTGCCACAAATACCTGTAACAGTCATGTGGCTTTACCCAAGGAGCTCTTTGTGGCCATACTTACCTGTAAAAGTTGTGGGGCTTTACCAGGGTCTCTGTATGTCATAACTGCCTTTAACAGTCATGTGGCTTTGCCAGCGACTCTGTGTGGTAGTAATTACCTGTAATGGTTTTCTGGCTTTGCCAGGGGCTCTGTGTGGCCATAATTACCTGTAACAGTAATGTGGCTTTGTTTGGAGCTCTGTGTGGTTATAATTACCTGTAATGGTCGAGGTGCTTTACCCGGAGGTTCTGGAGGTAGTTCTATTTCATCAACTGTCTTATTTAGGACACTTCTGGATAATGATGCTACAATGTAAAAAAGTATGATACTGTGTATAGGGACCAACGTCATCACAAAGTATATAATATAATTCCAACACATCCCTAGACTCACACTGGTTTCAAAAATCTGTTAAACAAAAAATTAGCCACAATAATATCTTTAGCCAAATGATGTGTGTTTATTAGTCACCTGATTGGACATTTACTAAATACGTATAATTTTCAATAATATCGGATCGGACTATGAAGAAAATTTTCACATGTATCTAACATTTCCCCTTTATCTTTCACAATGTTCAAAGTATAAATGCATACTATCTGATAATTGATTTGTTTATCGGAGACCATGGAATACAGACAAACACCTCCTCCCCTGCGATAAAAATAAAATGATAATAAGAAGTGGAAAATCAGCCAATGTTTGCTTTCACAATATCAAGTCATAACATTCCCCCTTTTGAGAAATTTATTCCAATAGAGTGAAAATGGAGATTTAAACAGAGATGTTTTAAGTTCTCGGTCTAGTATTTCCACCAGTTCATATGACTGTATGCCTAGAATATAGTTGAATGGTTGTTTTGTTGACTACCATCCCATTCAAAAACCTGTCACTGACACAGAAATGTCACAGAATACCAGTGAGGGGATACTATGCTGTACAGTGTATGACCACTGAGCTGTGAGCTTTTAAATGTGTAGGCATATCATGAGATAATGAGGAACCTCCATTTTTATTGTCCCATCTGAAGGACAGGGAAAAGCTGCTCATACCAGATGAAAAACGCAGACATTCATTAGTTTACATCTTTGTACATTTGCACTTTCTCTGATGTATCTAATGGTAAACTAACGCTTGGTGCCATTACATTATCTCTTTTGTATATTTGTTGTTAGAATATACTTACAAGCCTGTTCAGCATCTAGTGATGTGTCTAACTTTGATTCTTGCTGAAAAATAAACAGAAAGGATAAAATATAAATTTCAGTTGGCACAAATGTCTAAGAAAGGTTTTATTTTATGGTTTACCCCTATGAAATGATTTAGTGGTTAGCAAAATATGCATGCCAATGATTAACCAACCTAATAAACTTGCCAAACTTAGCCTGCTGTAGCCATTCTTTTAAATCTGGTTTCACTTTAACCATCACAGATTTACTTCAGATAAATTTGACATCTTAAGATTTCTATGAGGAGGTGCAGTCTTGGATTATTAATTGAAATCAAATATAAGCATTCTGGTGTAGCAAAGAAATTTCTTTAGTATTAACAAACACATGAAGTTGCTCAGTAAAGGATTTCCAAGTGTTTGACCTTGAGAGCACTTTCCAAAAAATAATAGTATTTTGATAAGCTAATAATTTCATTCTCACAACTTTATGATTATAGGTTTAATCACACCAGTCAAAGCTCACCGTGGGTCTGAAATTTTGTCACCACTTTTTGCAAAATTCTATTGTGCTACTGTCAATACCTCGACTACCAAAGTAGTCAATTGCAACTTGGCCTTTTTGCCATTACTTCTGAAATTCATTCACAAATTGCCACACTGGCAGGCAACAGACTGGACAATTTCTGATTAACAGTAAGCAATTTAGTGTTCAGATACATGTACCTGTACCTATATTCAATAGTACAGGTATGCAGCGGTGTGGATTTGATATCAAAATCACAAAATTTTCTGTCAGTGTCACTCAGCTCAAACTGTTGTTCTTTGACTTTGGCTAATGACATTTTTCTGTAGCATGTTACTTACACTGACTAAGATAGCCTCTGATCCAGACTCTTCCTCACTATCTCTATCACTGGCGTCACCATCTTCAATTTCATCAGTTGCATAGGATACTAGGCGGGTTGCTAAAACATAAAACAAGGTACAATTTGAAGCCAATATATTTTCTTATTCTTCGGCATATATTTAAGCAGTGACTGATTAAAAAATTGAGTTTTCTGTAAATATTGGCACTTGAGGCTACAAGTATTAAGATCTTTACCCGTCAATAGCTGCTGTGATATGAAATAATTTGGATCCTCAATGTCATTGTAGTGCCCCATCCAAACAGTACATTTATACTGACCACAGTAATAAATTGAGTGCATTTCATAGCTACTAATTTCATAGCAGAACTATAGCAAGTTGGAGAATCAATTGTATCAGACATTAAATTGATCATATTTGGCTATTGCTAGGAAATCTCCATGGCCAAATGGATAGAGTATTGTTCTTTAGCCATTTTAGTCTCTCAACTCTAGTCAGCATGGGTTAAAGCCTAGCTGAAACCAAAGTTGATAATGTGAGAAAGTTTGCAAGCTTATGTGCAGAATGCTAGTGGTCTCTTCCCAGTTAGGCCTACATTAATAACCAGGTCCTCACCTCCACCTGTAAAATCTGGTCACCAACATATAACTGAAATATTGTTGAGGGTGGTGTAAAACAAAATTAAACCTTTTTGCTAAGAGCAAGAGCAAATAGCAAAGATGTCATATTTGAAGTAGAATCTGAGTCACTGATGAGTACGGGAGACACTAATGACCTGATGTACTAATGACCTGATGGAACTGATTTCAATAATCTGATGCAAAATAATGATCCATTTTATTGTAAATGATTGTAAAATAATTCATTGGCCTGTGATTTAACATAACATACACAAAAGATGCACCTTAAAACAATTTTGTCTTTGAATTTCGATGTTCTAGGTCTGATGGAAATGACCTGACTACTAATGACCTGATTTTTTGACCTGATGTACTAATGACCTGATTGACAAAATTTTCCGACTTTAATGATTTTCTGCAAAATATTCACTCAAATGATTTTAATTTAATTATATGAAATAATTAATTGAAGTGTAATAAAGATAAACACGCGTAAAAATTGCACCTTAAAACAATTTTGTCTTTGAATTTCGATGTTCTAGGTCTAATGGAAATGACCTGACTACTAATGACCTGATTTTTTGACCATTTCCATCAGACCTAGAACATCGAAATTCAAAGACAGAATTGTTTTAAGGTNNTTCAATTAATTATTTCATATTCAATTAAAATCATTTGAGTGAATATTTTGCAGAAAATCATTAAAGTCGGAAAATCTTGTCAATCAGGTCATTAGTACATCAGGTCAAAAAATCAGGTCATTAGTAGTCAGGTCATTTCCATCAGACCTAGAACATCTAAATTCAAAGACAAAATTGTTTTAAGGTGCATCTTTTGTGTATGTTATGTTAAATCACAGGCCAATGCATTATTCTACAATTATTTACACTAAAATGGATCATTATTTTGCATCAGATTATTGAAATCAGTTCCATCAGGTCATTAGTACATCAGGTCATTAGTGTCTCCCGATGAGTACAGTAATTTAATTAAGTGTCTATTTACTGTTTCGTTTGATTGGTTTCACTAGCTGCTCTACAACAATTGGACTAGGCACTTGATTTTCTTCCTCCATGACTGGCCTGGATGGAGGTCTGTGTTCTACCTCATCATCAGATATTTCATCAACTGCGGATGTTCTTTGCGAGGAATCGTCTTTTTCTCCTTCATCATCTGAATGTTCTGTGTACATGGCAACTAAAGACGCCATGGCACTCGAGCTGTCGTTCCGTTCCATCAGCTGCAGTGGGTAGGTTTCAAGTGCGGGTTAGATTCCTCAGTCTTACTTGAAACTGTGCAGAGAAAGCAACTTTTCCTGTGACTATGTTTCCACCAGTTCAATTTCAAACTTGAAAAGTTCAATAATACCCCAGACTACACGGCTTGTAAGTCTGGTTGTACTTGTCTCATTAGCATGGTAATAAAATTAAACATAAACGTTCACTTACGGAACGACTATTCTGAGATACAGATATACATTAGATTTTGATAAGGCAGTCACTTCCACTCGTCAATAGGCCTAACTATAACTTGTCCACCGCTGTAATCTACACGCAGAATTACGCCGGAAGTCAATGTGATCCACGTTAGAATGACGCTTTAAATCATAAGTTGATAAGTGTATTCCGAACCCGATGTACAAAATCCACAACAACATGACAATTTCGAGTAACGCGGTTTATTTCAGAGAAAATTCAGGTTTATGAGCATTTCATTGTAATTCATGACATTGACGCTTGTATATCTGCGTGAAAATTTATTAGTGAAAAACATCTAAGCAGAAAGATACACAAAGGATCATGTAAAGATTTGTCGAGATGTTTCGCTCCGAATACCGGTTCGCCCTGGGATGATTCGCAAAGGGTTGTTTCGCCCCTATTTCTGGAGCGAACATTCATAGAATTTACAATGTACAACGGTGTTATTAGTGTTCCTTCATTAAATTTCTAAATTTATTGCCGTCAGTGAACCAATTACTGTAATATACAGTAGATGGACTATATTGTGGCCAGTAGCATAGAGTCATGAAGCAAATAAAAAGGGGAAATAATGAAAATGTCTCCTTGGCCAAACGGAATGATGGGGGGGGGGGGAATCAAAGTACGGATTTTTCATTAATTGATAGGTTGCATTAGCATCAATTTTCTTAGAATGATTTGTATGACAAATCAGAGACGTATATAACACAGTTTTATATACGTCTCTGGACAAATAAATTTACAACAAGTTAGACATTTTCATTTTCACTTTACGTGTGTATTGCCCATAGATAGGTTTCAATAGTATCAATTTTCTTTGAGTTATTTCCCTTTGTCGGCCATATTTGGGGTCCATGAAGAATATTTTATGCATAAACCAACCAAATTATCGATTTTTTTTCTGCTTACTGGGGTAAGTGGGGTTATACCTTGAATATGTACTATGCTGACACAATTCGTGAAGACCTTTTCCTTGCATACATACTTGCATTGGATCGAAAAGAAGACAAACTTTGTCATACAAATCCTTCAAATTTGGCATAATAGGCCTAATGAACAAAAAACTCCAATCAGACCCAAACAAAGGGGAGTAACTCTAAGAAAATTTATGCTAATGCAACCTATCTATATAATGTACAATGTCTATACATGTATTATGTATGATGTACTTGATCATAGAACAAAATTGTTTTAAATTAAATTCTTTTTATAGTTTTAATTCAGAAAATCAAAATTAACATCTATAATGAAACTATTAAATTATTTTTAGCGGTTTTCTATCGAATTTGATAAGAAGTGGCTACACAATGTATTACTAGAAATCACCACGTTGAGTGCCGATAAATTTTACACTTCAAAAGCACTGCAGCATGTACATGTATATTATCGTTAAGAAATTAAAATGCCCCAGTAGAAAATGATTAATCTATAAAACATATGCATAAAAAACAGAAGTGAGATATGTATACAAGATTTATTCAAACTCATACACATTACTATAGAGGCGAAACATCACAATGCGAATCGGCAATTTTTGCGAAACATCTCAGGGCAAATCGGTTTTCGGAGCGAAACATCCCGCATTCATGCACAGATACAAGATATAACAAAGGCATTGTTGCGTATTTGTATATTTCATGTCTAAATCCTGTTTAAAACAAACAGTTAATATTTTAATTATATTGCCAAAATGAAACGGAATAAGTCAAAACATGGTCAAAATGTCACTTTTAGACATAAGTGTGTGTTCTGCAACAGTTTCGAATACCGGAAATGCCAATCTAAGCATGCGCATTCGGAATTCTTGTGCAGATTGTTTACATCGTAACCCCGTAAAATTATTTGATACTAACGGTTTATTTAAACAATTTGGAAGGATGACCTTAAGTAAGTATTTGAAATTAGGGTTCATCTATCTTTTCGGCAACTGTCCTTGAAGAAATAGAAATCGTATCCGTTTTAACGTAACTGTTAGATTGATAAACCGCCACTGCACAACTCGCCCCGCGGCTCATGCAACATGTGTGACATTGTTTCGACTTCGTGTCGGTAATGCTTATGTTTTCGCAATTGAATCATCTTAATTAATCATCATAACATCATTTTCGTATCATGGCTTATCCTTTTTTTTAAATGAAATCTTAGTCAACAGTGCTGCAGATTATTTCTCGGCCAGGTTAACACTAATGCATCCTTACAGGAATAATGTCTGCCCCCCCCCTCCCCCGCGCCCCTTTGGCTTAGGCATAGTTATTAAAAGTTAACTAAGGGGTACATAGAAACACCGAAATTACCACTATTCACCGAAATTACCACAAAAATGACCGAAATTACCCATAAAGGGACCGTAATCACCTCAGTATGTGTTATTCTAGATGTCAACAAGTCACATGAAAAATTTCTAGTAGATTGGGTAAGATTTGAAGGAGTTATGACCGGAAAATCATCTTATTTTGCTTGTCATTGATAGTGAGTGATAAATAGCTTGAATCAAAATGAACGTTTTGGAATCAATTTATGTGTGAAATCAGAGACTTATCTGTAAATAAAATATGTCTCTGGCGAAGTTTTTAAAATAATTCACATTGTACATACAGTGGACCCGCTTTACTACACCATTCATTACAACGGAATATTCGGTATCCGACAACAATTGTGCAGGGACAAATGTATTTGCACATTAAAAGTACCCATTATAACGGAATATTTGGTTTCCGACTCTGACATAAGATTCTGGGAACAAATAAACAAAACTCAATGTAAATAACTTCTTTACAACGACAATAAACTACATCGCACGTGTCGGGTATTCCGGCTATTGTTTTTTTAAATTTAATTTAATTTCAAAAGTTAATGTTTTATTACTTTTAGTTAGGCCTATCAGAATAATAAATAAAGCATACATACTTGCCAACGTTAAGAGAATTCCAGTGTGGATACTTTTCAATTCCGTAGGGTCACCGAGTCTCAACATTTTACTATTTATCGTTGGATACCCTAAGTCTGTGTTAACCCGAAGACCGTGGTATTTCAAAATTCTGCGAGATTTTGTATGTAAACGCGTGCATAACATCAAATTTAGATTAAAGGTCATCTATAATACCACTGGGTTCTGGTTGTCATGCAAGACTTTTTAGATATTTTTTCCTTTCAAAATTCAGTCAACTTTTAAATATGACATAGGAAGTCTCCCTATTTACATCAGAGGCTTGGCAAATGTGGGCCTATGTTATTATAATAATGGCTGCATTTAAATCCACTTATTTTTTATGAGGGCCTACTGTTTTATAGCAAGATAACCTAGATGACCATATAAGGTACATCTTTTTGTCAAATTTAAACTTGGAAAGTGATTCCACTAATAATGCATGAATTTCATTGTCAATGTTTATTTTGGCAATTGAAAAGAAATTTAATGACATACATAGCTTTTTCTGGAAAAAATCTTCTCCAAGTGTTCCACAATAACATTGTTACTTAAATGACTGGCTAGAGTTGGTCTGATTAGTGAGGTGGTTTCCTATGAGAGGTCAAAATAGCCCAAAGTAATGATAAGCAAACTGAATTATGATGTTTTTATTGAGTGATGGTTTCCTAAGTGAGGGATTACCTGTAATGCCTGTAGCAATTAACCTCTTACCCAATAAACAACATCAAAATTCTTACCTACATGTATATCCATAGAAATTAAATGAGTATGATAAATATGATAAAAATGCATAGGTTTCATTAAAGTAATCTTAGTGATTCAAAAGTATTTACATTATGCAAGTATTCATTGTATTACTAAATTATATTATCGTTATCTTTTTTATTTGCAGATTTTGCATTGAAATGAAACAAGGAGTACATGAATACATGTTTCTGTAATATCAGCACTTTAGGATGAAAATGTAAAATTATTACTATGACAACGCCTCAACCAGAAGAAAATGTACGGGTAGCAGTGAGGGTAAGTAGCCATGTAGGACATTCACATTTTAATAGATATCTTTTCTTTATGCCCCTAGCAGTAACTTAACAGATTGTTATAATTACATTTGTGCAGTTTTTTGTCTATTTGTGCCACTATGGTAGAAACTATCAATTAAATGCTTTCAACTTTATATCCATTGGGATAAACGAAAACTGCTTATCACAAAATTTAATTTTTGAAAGATCACTTATAGTACTACAGTGGAATGTGTCTTGAGAGACCACCGTTCTGCCTTGCAAATGAGGTATCTAAAAGAGGTGATCTCTAGTGACAGATTTTATGCACAACATTTCTTTAAAAGGTGTTTTCCTGTAGGGAAGACAGGAAGTCTCTCAAGACGATTAAATTTGCACTATAATACAAAGGTACCTAAACAAAGATGTTAACATGCACCATACAGCATAACTTACTATACTTAACATGCACACGCGCGGATATATAGTGTCACGAATAATTACATGGCTACCAATTAAGGTTCCACGAAAATTTCTTGATCAACAGAAGTCATACTAATTCTGTTGTATTGTTTTTTAGGTGCGCCCACTGCTACCCAAAGAGAAACTCGCTGGAGAGGAGATGTGTGTTCGAATCATTCCATCCAGCAATCAGTTAGTTTTAGGAAAAGACAGAGCTTTCACGTTTGATAATGTTTTATCTTCCAAAACGTCACAGGTAAAACAAAAATGCTAATTTAAACAATTAATTCTATCATTTTTACAAGAAAGATATAGGGTGAATGAACATTTTTGTAGTGAGATGAACTATTGACATTTATGTTTACTTATACAATTAAATTTTTCTGCCAATCATTCAGTCATACATTCATAATGAAAATTGGCTGTTGCTGATGGTATTTTGATAAAAAGAATACACATTTCAGATGAAAAAAAGATATATTTATTCCATGGATTATCTCCCTTTTCAGGATGAGGTGTACAGGTGTTGTGTAGAACCTCTGGTCAAGAGCATCTTTGAGGGTTACAATGCAACAGTTTTTGCCTACGGACAGACTGTAAGTTGCTGAGTCATATCATATCTACTATGTAATAATTTGTGGAAGAAATTTGATTATGTAAAAGTTAACTATGTCATACTTTTACACATCTTTACTTTAGTAGTATTCCTATGCCTTTAACATCTTTTTGTTGTTTACAAATGTAAACTAGAGTGAATTGTCAGTAAGCCATGCACTGAGGATAACTCTGTGATTGTGAGGATATCAATATCATGGAAAATTTACATTGAAATTGAAACATATTATCGCACGATATTGTTATGACATTTACCAGGATATCCTGGGCCCTCTTAGGTCAAATGGTTAAACAGTTTAATCACTCTCCTCTAACCAGCACAGTTTCAAACCATGCTAGAATTAAAGTACATTTTGTGAGAAAGTTTGCCAGTTTACATGTAGAAGGCCTTTAGTCTCTACCCAGGTTCACTGGTAACTAGATTCTCTCCCCCAGCTATAAAAAACTGGCCTCCATCATATGACAAAGATTGCAGAGTGTGGCCTAACAAACAAGCAAAGAGAAAACAGGCAATCATTATTAATATTTCTACAATTGTCTAACCATACAAATTTATTACTTGAATGTTAAAAATCCTGGATAAAAGATGTCTTTAAATACATGATTGTATTTTGCTTATGTCTAATCAAATTTTGAGAGTATCAGGTAGGATCAAGCAAAATATTACGACTGAATAAAAGTGAATTTTTACATGTGGATGGCTGGTGGTCTCTTCCCAGATACACCAGTAACCAGGTTCTCTCCTACACTACAAAAAACTGGCCCCACCGTATGACTGAAATGTTGTCCAGTGTGGCATAGAGCAAATTCAAACATACAAAAATGATTGAGTTTGAACACATCTGTACAGCACATAATCTTGCTATCTATTTTTACCAGGGTTCTGGAAAGACGTTTACCGTAGGCGGAGGAAATATCAATTCCTTAACAGAGGAAGAGTTTGGAATAATTCCAAGGGCTTTGAAGGTCATGTATGACACAATGCATGTAAGTACATAGATCAACATTTTGTTAGTAAGAATATCTAACTCCTCCAGAAGCATTAATATGAGGCAGTATACTTTTGTGCCTCTCTGTGTGGCTGTCAGGTAAACTATGATACTGATGACTATTGAATCTGAAATGCTAGGATTTGGATATTTAGAATATACAGTAGGAATTCACAATATGCAGACTACCTTTGATAGCAAAATTATTCTTGTAACTGTAAGTGTGGTAATCTCTCAGGGGTTTACCTGGCATCCTAATTCTAGGGGTCCCTTGGACTCCATACAGTTTTCTTTGAGGGTCCAATCAATAAATTTAAGGGTCCACAAAATATAATATATTTGAAATTTAACGTATGAATAAAACAAATGAGTATATACTTATCTATACAAGGTATGAAATACATGAACTAATTGTTGTCATTAAGTTAAACTTTGTTTGCATAAATCATATTAAGATGGAGATGAGAGTGGAATAGG
>JACSZP010003463.1:0-17281 GCA_016161895.1 Pinna nobilis | reverse complement strand
GCAAATTAAGATGATATTTCGGTGATGAATTTCCCTGACCATGCTAAGTTCAATAATTATCTGCTTAGTTTAGAGTTTCTAGAGCAGATTGTATTTTACTGAATCTGTTTAGTTATTGTGAAAAAGGCAACTCTATATAGCAATGCAGATAGAGCATAGCTCTCCTAATTGTGGAAAGTTTTATCTCCGGTTTAAACTTTTATCCAGTTTAACTTTAAAGAATTTTTTGTCGGAGGCAAGCAATCTTCAATCAGGAACATAATTCTTAGGGTTTCTTTTCCTTCCATTGGAAGTACTCACCACTATTTGAATATACAGTTGTTAAGTTTTACAGAAAGCAGACAATAAACAAGCAAATTCAGATTAATACCCTCTTTACCTTTAACAACACAACATCAGTGCTACAATGGCATTAACATCTGTCAGTCATTAGGTATAACAACGCCTCAGTACTGTGCTGTTCAGATACAATAATGCTGTGCCTTTTGATGAGTATATCTACATACAACAACAGTAACAATACACTGTTATCCACCTTAATATATGACCACACTCATCACTGAATGTCTATTATAAAGCATGTAACACATTGCCTTTCTATAGGAATCCTTACTGTTGACAGTAACAACACACATCTGTCTTAGTATTTTGTATTTTAGTATTACTACCGGGGTATGCATTTTACATCTTCCAATAACACTTCAACAGTTAGTTCATTGTAATCTACAATTTCCCTACAGAAATATGTCTTATCTATTGTAATGAGGTACAGTGTTAACATTTTATAGGTATTGGTTTCTATTCATAAACTCCAGAAATTATACTATAGTTAACATTCATTTGCCAAAGAATGATCTGGACCTTGTTTTGTATTAGTTAGGCTGCAAAACCTTAGTGATTGATAAAGCGTCATCAAGTGAATTATCCACATGGCTGATACAAACTTTTAAAATGATAGTAATATCTTATCATACAGCATTATTTGGGCACTGTGGGAAATTTGCTTTGTTTAGTGTACATTTGTGCCAATAAACAGTACTAAATTTGTAGTGATTAATGTTTGGGATGTTGTGTTTGCAGTGTGATCAGACGACTGTGAACTTTTTCTATTTGAAGTACACTTGCATTATAATGAGAACCATAATATGCAAGGCATATCATTCTTTCTGAGTATTTCATTTTCTAAAACTGATCTTCACAACAATACTTCAGCTGTTTGCTAAATGGTGTTAAAGTATATAACAATAGAATTTTGCTATTTTACAGTCAGCCATTTTGTAGTGTCTTGTTACCATAAAAACTGGACAGGCTATGAAATTGACCGAACTGTGGTAACAGTTATTAATATCAAGGTACAACTTTACTCAATCACATTTGTTGGTGTGTATTAGAGGTAGAAACTTAGTGACCACCTGAATCAATTTCACTATTAATTCTCTTTCAGAGGCATTTAAAGTAGATTGAGAAAACTTCATCTATACATATTTTTTATCTAACTCATAAGTTTGTATTGGATTCTGTGAAAATCTTTGCTGCCAAGCTTTTTAGGGTATACTGCCAAAGACTAATTAACATTTTCCCTGTATTGTTTACTAAGTATGCACTCTCTGGTTTTATGGTTAATGCGGGTATCACAATGCGACTTCATTGCAGTTCATATGTATTTTTTCCCATGCAGTAGATTCCTTACTGATGTGTTTGAACTGATTGTAGTGTTCTGTTAAATACTGGTATTCCAGAATACAAAGTATAGATTTGTCATGTGAACAATACAATAGCTCATCAGTTGAACTTCTATGAAATGCACTGTCAGTAAGAGTTATAAGATGTGAAACCATAAATAGTTACAAGTCATACATAGTTCAGAAATGGCTGCTGTCTGGCCTCTCTATGTTACACATCATAATATGGATTGTTCCCAATAGTGGTTGTAATAAGATGATATCGTTTATGATGTCATAAACAAAGTTTTTCTTTGAAATCACAGGTAGAGAGACAGAGTAAAATCTTTCTGAATATCCATTGTAGATTATTCTTGTTTTATGATTTATAATTCTGTGAAACAGATGCATGTTTGCTTAAAATTACACTTAAGCTCAAATACTTACATTAGCTTTAGAGATGGATACAATTTATATCATGTACAATACCCCAAATTGGTAAGTTGGTGCAACAATTCACAGTTAAAATATTGAAGTCAACTGCATTTGTTGTATTAAAGTGTTATTTTTCAAGCAAATCCACGTTTTTTTGTTCATTTATTATATACTATAACCTTGTCTTTTCTAGATAAACATTACTTATAAATGTTGATCAGACTATTGTTCCGCAAATTTATGGAAACTGAATAATTCATTTTCAAAGACAGAAAATTCCAGTGAATTGCAATTAGAAGTCTGGAATTATTATATTCAATCCCTGAAGTGCAAGTGAGTCTTGGATAAGCCAGTACTTGATGTCGCAATTGGTTGGTTTTGATTGAGAATAAGCAGCAATGCCTGCATGATTATTTCTCAGATTTTATCCATTGCTAAGGATCGAATAATCAAGGAAATAATTGTAATGGCCGTATGTCTCTAATAGATGTGAAAATCACAGACATCAAAGTAATAATCACTCAAGCAATGCAGAAGACAGTGCAAACCTGGGGAATATTGAACAAGCACGAACCTCTGGAGATTGTGAGGTGGCAACAGGTACCATGGAGGAATGAACTTCTCTTGTTAAACTCACACTTAAAGCAAATCCTCAGACTAATTCAAAGCAAATAAAAGTGAGAAGTGAATCCTAGGGGTCGTCAACGTTTGAACAGGGAACGAATGATGATAGTCCATTTAAATAATAGAACATTTTTATGCTGCACCTTCCTGGTTTTATTGTCTTGATAATCAACCCCGAAGAAAAATGCAAATTTTTATATTTAATTTGATGACGGCGAATCAATGTTTGGTTTTGAATAGCTCATTAATAATGACAAGGCCAACTATTGATCTCTCCTACCTTCACTTTACATGTGCATTTCTCCTGCCGGGAAATTCCCTCTTAAATGCATGCAGACCTCTGTAAATTTAGAGGTGAGATCAGATTCCATGCAGGAGTAATCCCTTTGGAGATTCTGTCGTATGCCATTTTCTTATGCTTCCTTTACCGTTACCCCTGGGAGGGACTACATTTAAGAGTAGATATGCCTTGTTGACCAATCACATCTGTTGTGAGTGAATCCTTGTCGTAATCACTGACGACAAATCAACAGCCACTGTCAAGTAAATAACTCATTATTGCATTTTGTAAAACATTTTAATTGCAAATAATTACAACACAGGTAACAATGTAAAATTGACGAATGAAATTCTCTGAAAATTAAATGTACATGTGTATATTTCATGATACTTAAAGACTGTGATGAGCCTTTATATAAAATCAGAAGTCAATGCCTTACCTGCTGAAGTGGAACGGTTTATTTCCTGGACGTCTTATAATAAACCTTGATGTATTGAAATCCCACTTAATTTGAAGTGATATTATTTCATTGATGTATCACTACTTTTACTCACTTGTCTTAGAAATTGTTTATTTGAAAGAGAAATGTATTTCCCTTAGGATTCAGTATATCCGGGTTTTACTGTATTAGCACTTGGACCTATGAGACGCACATCAGTGTTAAAAGTAAATACTTGTATTTGTAACCAGGGAGTAAATGATATTTTTGGAGTTTAAATTCCGATATTTAAGATATGCTAACATTTAGATCTCACAACTGATTTTACAATGTATTGATTGATACGTAAGACGGAATTAAGTCTGATCTGATTCCGTCTATAACTAACAGATAAAAAAAATATTTAGATATATTGTCGTACTTCTGATATTGATAACTTATTAATGCCGTTAGCAAATACAAACTTATGATTATGTCAAGTTAGTTAGTGACACCAAGCTCACGTGTTTAGAAATAACGATAAGTTATTTTTATTTAAATCCCTGTGTGCACAGACTAGTGACAGCAAATCCAGGGCTGTTTGTTGAAAGCGTTAGAAGTATTTATGATTGAATTTGAATGAGAGTTTTAGAAAACAGACGAACCCTAAGTAGAGACAGATATTTAAATACGGTGTTTACCCGGCCAGGAAGGTTTCTATGTTTTGTGTCCTTCATGAAAACACGGAACCATCCAACTGTTGTTATACACAGTACACTTGAACATTTGGTAATGTTCTGATATTTGGTAAGTAAATTTTTATACAAATGGCAATTTATTTTAGAATTTTAATCAAATAGATATGGATTTTATTTTGGAGTTTTTACTGGAGATATCGGAATTATCGGTGTGTTTTATAGTTTCCAAAGCAATAACTTTGTTTGACTATTGGCATGGATCCTGATGCTGTAAGATTTCTGTTTCCAGTCGATCATTATCAGATCATTATGGGAGGCCGGCAGTATTCACTATGAGAGGCCGGCAGTATTGTAGCGGGTTGTGATTTATTTCACTCTGAATTGATCGCGTTAAGGGATCAACTTGTATGATAATGGAATGCAATGCTCATTACCAATAAAATCGATATTCTTTTCAATTGTAAGATGAGTTAAAACGTATTTTGAGCAATCGATCACTCGTACAAAAACTATTAACCATTCAATTATGAATCTGAAAGAGCTTTAAAATTCCAGCAAAGTTGTATCTAAAGGTTATTCTAGTTTTACGTTTGAATGCTTCATTTCAATTTCTGGTTTGAAATCACTTGAGAAATAGCCATCTTTAGCCAGTTTGTGCAGACACACTCAGTCATTTAAATCTCCTCTACCGAGTTAATGTAGTGGGAAAGTAGAACGCAGATTTGCGGATCAAAAACTCAATCATATTTCGTTTGGTCAGTCGTTTACTAATGCAGGATTAACTAGTTATTCCTCGATCACCGGATTTAGACAATTTAGTTAACTAGATTATCGAACACAACAATGAACCTTCAGAGTGTTTTTCGATAATGCATAAGTGTTCAAGTTGTCAAGAGATTAAAATCTAAAGTATTCTCAGCGATATATTTCACAAATCATTGATTCATGTTCCATTGATAGTAAGTTAAACCACTGTCATTACCGTTAAACTATCGAGGGGAGGATAAAGCAATAGCTTTTTAAGAGAACATTTGGATTTTAAACTCTCGAGGGAAGGTAAGAAATACTGTTTTTCTCGTCCATTGAAATATATGTCGGGTGATACTCTAAATCGAAGTCAGGTGAATAAGAGGTCAATATTGCAATTTATATTTATACATATGACACTCTATGGCAAATTATTTTGATTTAATCAAAGTATAAAAAAAGAAAATCTTCGAAGATTGAACTGATTAAAAGCGTTCACGTTTCTTGTCCGAGTAAATGATGACCTTGTTTGCGATCGTAATAACATAAATATTCGAGTTACTTGTTCAATATTTGTTTGTTAATTGTTTTTACCTATTACTATTGAAATTTATTTCCCACTCATTGCATCTAACTTTAACAATGGACTCCAGGATGATGCCTACTCCTCTATTGCACCTGATCCCACTTCAGGATTTTCAGAGGTTCATATTTGTCCTTTGATTTGTATAGTATTTCGGGGAAAGTTATGACTCAGTATTATATTTTACAGAGCAATATGGGTCTTGAATTGAAGTTATTTGAAGATAATGTTTCGGAGGACTTTTTGTGTAGAATATGTAAGAAAGTGTTTTTGAATCCAGTCTCTACGCCATGTTTGCATTTGTTCTGTGGTAACTGTATATACAGGAGAATACAAAACCAAAAATTACTCAACTGTCCAATATGCAAGGTCAAAATAAACGAGAAAGGACTAAAGCAACCATCTACTGAGTTTAAACTAAATCTGCTAGAGCTCAGAATAAAATGTAGCAACAAATGTGGCAAATCTCTGCCACTTGGTGATTTACCTGACCATGTGAGTGATGATTGTCCCTTCACTCCCGTCACATGTCCTTATAAGGCAAAGGGATGCAAGAAGTCGGTGCGCCGGTGTGACGTCAAGCGCCATGTCGAGGAATGTGACTTCAGAGAGGTTGTCTGTGAAGCATGTGGACATACCACTGTGTTTTGTGATTTATTTACTCATCAGAGTCGTACAAGGTGCTTAGAAAAGAAACTAAAGCAACAAGTTATTCGTGAGCTTAGAACAGCCAATGCGGAAGTGAGGAGACACAAGTCACATTTAAGTCGACAACATATAAGGAGAGAAATACAGACAAGACAGAGAGAGCTAGACCACGCCAGATCATTACAGAATGGAAAGGTTACAGCAATGAAACGATATGCATCAGATGAAACGTTGTCCAGAGGTACTAGTATAGGGATATTTCTAACAGAAGATGATGACTGCATGCGCGAAGTAAGTCCTAAAATGAAAGAAAGCGAACTATTGTGTCTATCCGACACGACTCCCAACCACTCAAGGGCGGACGATAATGTGTATGAATGTCAAAGGTGCAAAAAGCCATTCAAATTGGAGGTAAACCACATTGGAGCGTGCCGCTGGCATCGAGGGGTAACTTTCTTTTTTTGTAAATCCAATATATAATACATTTGAGTTATAAAAACAAAGCATAACGTTTATTTAGTAGACAATATAAGTCAAAATCGTTTGGTAATATTGTTATTCATTTAATGTTTTGATACAAATGATTTGCCAATAGATCTATATGCATCAAATAATCTATTCTTTTGGTCTTCATTATAACCTATTCTACAAGATTTCGTGAATTGCAGTAGTCTACATACATTTATTGTAATTTAAGTACCCTACATACATTAGCAGCCTACATAAAATTATTGTAATTTTCTTCTCTTTCATCTTCCCTTGGATATTGCCGTTCATCAACAGCCGGTAAGTTACTCAAAATTAAAACCTCGTCAATCAACTTTCTAAGCAATAACACATTATTTATGACTTGTTAGTTACATCGACGGACAGTAACTAGCATTTCCTTTCACCAATGTGTCTAGGTTTTTAAGTATACATAAACTGTACAAATTTTCTACTACGCCAAAGTAAGACTAGTCGCAATACATTGGTAAGAAAGATTACATTATGCGTTTGTAATGATGATGATATGCCAGACTCTATGTCAAAATCACGCCACTCTCTTGTTCCTACTGAAATCTTCTGATAGATAATGAATATACATATTGCGATTAGAGTAATTCATTAATATAAAGGGATATGCTTTTTACATAATATTGTCGATTTCTGAGGAAGGCGTTACTTTTTTTGTTTTTGTTTTGTATTTTCTTTATTTAAGATGCACTTTCTTATTTACCCCGTACATGGATTATTCTCTTTCCCACTAGTATATTTGTACCGAACTGTACGAACTTAAATAAGTGAATGTGGCATTCACTATAAGATAAAATATTCCAGTTCAGCATGAGTGGTATATACAGCACTATTGTTTTCGGTTAACAGGAGCTTTGGTCAATGAATTTCACCTTTGTTTTTATGTGCGCTCGAAGCAGGAGTTGCTTACCCTTCTGGAGCACCTGAACACATCCCCGGTTTTGGTGTTTGTGTTATTGTCTCTTTCTGTTTTGGCCATGGTTTGTATGCTTTTCGACTTTTTTTTAGTTTTTATTGTCCCCTTGATATCTTCAGCTATCTCATATTTAGTGCTACAAAAAAACCCCTCAATTTGGTCACTTGTAAATAGGGATTCTTATCACAAAATTGTATCGTATTTACCGTCTACATTAAAGAAGCCGACTTAGACGGTATTTGGGTGGTTTGGATGTTTCTTTATTTGATCTACCTACACCCTTGCTCCTTTGCTTCGTAACATACCTTGAACATACAGTAATAATCGTAGTATTGCTACATGTAGTGAGGCACAAATGAATACAAGATAAATTATAATAAGTAAACTTTAATTTATTTAAATGTAAATTAAGGAAACATGATTTATCTGAAGATATGTTTACTCTTTACCAAGCATTTATCTGAATTCCGACAAGACACGGTAAAGCGGTGAGATACTATAAATCTATGTCGCTTTAAAAATACAGGTCCTATCTTACATTAAAGTAAATGGTGTTTTCATGATACTTTTGTTGGTTCTTATGTTATGCATTTCAATGACTTTGAGATAGTGGAGCGGATAGAATGGATGCTATATCACAAGAATATAGTCATTGTTGAAGAATTACGATAGCAATGTGAGAGTGATTAATTATTCAGTATAAATTATGTTTTTCATAACATGTGCACAAATCTATAACAATAGACCATTTCATACTACATTGTACATGTGTTAATTAAAAATTGATACTTGCTTGCTGAAATATGATTATTATTTTCATTTTCATGCACATCCAACACGTGGATTTAACAGATAGTGAGTACAATATTTTGTGTTTATAAGCTTATAAATTTATAGGTCGTATAGTGACAAAATTTATCTCGTTTTGAAAAGATCAATAACATATTAAGATCATCAATGTGGATATAGGATTCATGATACGAAGTCAGGATACATTTTACACACTTTTTAACCTTTACTTGAGATGCTACTTATGGTAATGGAATATTTTACGGTACTTCACATAAGAATACGGCTTTTATTTATACGTTTCCGTGAGGACTGGAAAACGCCAATGCCAATGCCTCTGATTCAAAGCCGATTTTGTAATCGACTGTCTTTGAAGTAAAATACAAGATCAATAATGAATATCAGGCAGTGAAAATATGATGGAAGTGGTGTTCGTGTAAATAATTTTATTAAATTTCAATTGGCTTATACCTACATGATTTTGTTCAGTATTTGCAATAGTAAATATTCTAATTTTTTTCTCTGTAGTCTCATCCTTGGTCGGAGACAGAAAAATCAGGGGTCCTGTGTCAAGGAATAACTAGACATTTTAAAGATTTTTCACTTCACAACATATAATCCTTGGCCACAAAATTAAGTCGTTGGCGTAGGTCAAAATTTCTTGGGCCTGTATCAACTTGATAACACCATTATATAATTAAAATCATTTTGAGAGGCGTAAAGCAAGTGTTTTGTTGTTTTAAGTTCCACTCAAGAGCATTTCTCCTTTGTAAAGATATCACCAAATGTCTGTATGGGGTCTACAAATTTGGCTATGCTCGGCACTTATGAACTGTGTGTAGTGTAGGTATTTTAACACTTTCAACCTCAAGTGTCAGAATGGTATTCACTTTTCTATTGTCTTAGACTAGTCCATTTTGGTCTGTGGAGTTGAAAGGGTTAACGTACCAACATCTACACGGGTCCTTGGTCTATACCGTCCCATCTGAGGGACAGAAAAAGCCGTCAAAGTATCCACAGAGCGGACTTATACTAACGACCGCACGATCCGATGGCATGCATGGTTATTGTAAAACACAAGTAGAACGAGTACACAGACGCTAGTTAGAATGACGACAAATCATATGTATAATTACTGGGCTAAATGTGTAGTAAAGTATGAGATATGGATTCTTTTTCTACTATCACAATAAGTTATTACATTCCTTTTCAATTGCTGTGAAACCAATTAACTTTATAACAATAAGTAAATACTCAAACATTTAAACAAATCACGTCACTTTCTATTCAATTCTATTTTTCAGATTCCAGTGTTTGTGAGTATTTATCTGTTATCTAACATATTTGTCTAACGGTAACAAGTTATTTTGACAAGTGTCGTTTCTCTAACGTCCATGTTCTGTTGAATTGTTGACATGCTCTGAAAATTTTCAAAAGAATTTAGAAATCATTTTCATTTCAATTTAACGCCATCGATATTTTTACAATTTGTTATCACTCCTAATATTAATTCTTTCTTTTTCATTTCGGATTCACCTACACTTAAATCAGGGCGTAAGTATGTTTTATTACATAAGAGTTATGATCTTTTTTCATTTTAATTCATTTAAATATCTGCATGGAAGAATAGATTATCTGCTGTGCGATCTCCAAATGTTGAATTTCAAATATCTAATACAGTTTTTTTTTTATCTCCAATTGCTCCTGTTTTTTTCTGTGCTATTATTAAATCTTGAGATACATAAATTGAGCACCTGGCCATACTGTATCGCAAAGTATGTATAGGTTCTTTCATACAAAAATTTTAGATGTATTATCTGTTTATTGAAATACTCATTTTATACAGATGTTGTTGAAATAATGAAAATTTCTTTTTCTTTTTCATGTTGTGCGTTTTCTCTGGTACCCTTGGAATACAGGGTGTAAGTACCTTTGTAACTTCAATATACATTCACATATATATCTAAATATACCTATATGGTAGAATACTTGCATTCAGGTACAAAATAAGCAAACTGTATCTTGCTTGATTAAACTTTATAATGGGTATACCGAATGCAATAACTATTAATCTTGTTGAGGTTTCCCACCTTCCAGTACATTTTAATCAATTCTACATTTTCTATTGAGCGACGGCAATATCTACATGAGAAATGCAATTTTCACCACTAATTCTTTCAAATGGCAATTTGATTTTCTCTTTGGATGATTTGTCCTGATATAACGGGTTTTATTTTACATTTTCAGACATGTTTTGCTTGTGGACGAGTAGACTACACCAAAGGATGCATGGCAGGGTACCATTATGCCTAACTGATGTCAGTGCCATAAATGTATCTTAATAAGAGAAAATAGAATGGAATACATTTTGCAAAGTACCTAAATGATGTTGTATAGTACAACGGTGTTCATTATGTGTCAAAATAAGTGGAAATTAGCCCCACCGCTACTGGCAACCCAGAACACTGAAACTGTCAATCAGGATGTAGATCTAAGAATTTGTTAAATATGGCGAAAAGAAATGTTGGGTACTACAAATAAAGTGTTCTTTTATAGCACACTTAAAAAGGACTTTTCTTTCAATATTGTAGCTTCATATAGTGATGACTATAACTAGAGTGCTAAATTTCGTCAGTAAAATCATTTACAGATGGTACAAAGAATTTACACATGCAGAGGAAAATATTTAACCATTATCTTGTAGATTTGATATTGCAATTTGTCAAGTATCAAAATATTCAGGAAAAATATCATTCCAGATCAATTTTCATTACATATGTTTCATGATCATTATACTTTTCTTTTTTGCATAGAATAAGAAAAGTTAGATCTTGATTTGTACTTAACTAAGAAAAACCCTAAAACCTAATGACTACTCTGACATGTAATATATAACTAAAAGCATCAAATATCTATAGGATTTCTGTAACATACATCACATCTTTATGATTCACATGAAACTTCTGTACAAGAGTAAGGCTAGAAGTTTTGAAGTATACATCTCATTTCAACAAATATAGCTTCCACGGACAGATTTCTACATGTAAAAGTTTAACATAAAGAACTTTCATTTCACCAGTAGTTGTTTCAAGTCGTCATTGTTATTATATGTGTATGTACATGTATGTATAAGATGTGTATATGTGAAATACAATGTATGTACTCATAGAGTAGTACTGTGATTTTTCGAGTGAATCAAATCTTACCACAAGGACTGAGATATTTTACACATATTCACACTACATTGTAACTCTGACTGAAGGAAACAGTAGTTATACATTAAAATTTGCAAAGACTCCTTGTGTTTTTCTTATATTAGATAATTTACTAAAAATAAGACGTTCACAATACAAAATGCAGAAAACCAGATAAGCAACAAAAGAAGTACCAAATTGAAGTAACTCATTTTACAAGTTGAGGACAACCAATCTGATGTTTTAACACAAAGTATGCATTCCAGTCAAAGAATTTCAGTACCGTCTGATTAGACAGTAAAATATAAAATCTCACATGAAGGTTTGGCAGTACAATTTAAGATCCTTCAAAGCACAGATATAAGACGTAAGCCAGGGCTCACTCTGTAGTTACCCAACTGAGCCATTTACTAGTTTATTTCAAAATTGGCTAAAAAAATCATTATTGGCTAATTTTCTGGCTAAAATTATTTCATGTCACAATATATAAAGGGATATCTGTTGCATAGTTTCAGATGATAAAAAAAAATATAAAATCAAACGTCTAACACAATGAAATGAGATTATTCTAAATCTATGACTATTATACATGTATGTACTGTAAAATTATCAAACATTATTTCACAAATAGTTAAATGTTTAGGGTCTAAAAATCATCAACTGGCTAAAAAGCTTCTTGGTTGGCTAATGAATTGGCTAATAGTTTTCAGAGTTTAGGGTGGGCACTGTAAGCATATGTCAGAATTTGTGAATCCTGCATAAGCTTTAAGCTGCTGTATTGTAATTGAAAAAAAGTTTAAAGTGGGGCTAACCCATCAACCTTAAAGTATCCAAATAGTGTGTTCTTTCTATTGTCTTAGACCAGTCTGTTTTGGTCTTTAGTTTTGAAAGGGTTACACACCAATTAATATATAACAAAAACAGCCAATGATGAGGATGATGCAACACCTTAACTTTGTGTTTCAATATGTATTAAAGCACCACAAACAAGCAGAAAGTGATGTATTTAAAGTTTATTCCTTTGCCAAACACAACAGACTTGTTAGATATCCTGGCTTCTTTAATGCATTTATTAGCTATTCTTCAGAATTAACTTCAAATTAAAGTTGAAGCATTTCAGAACAGTCAACTAGCATGTATTACAAGTATGTATCATTGTATCCTCAGCATTTGGTCTACACTTGATTCAATGATTCTTCTACATCATGTTCAACAATGTGTCTTGAGAAAAAGCCCAAATTACTGTGTGTCCCAGTAAAAATGCCTGACCTTTCACAAGTAAACTCTCACATAATGGTCTTCCAACAAAAATATCAACAATGATTCCATATGAGAATCATTATCTTTAACTCTTTCAAACCCAAGTATCAGAATGGTATGCTCTTTCCTATTGCATAAGACCAGTCCATTTTGGTCTGTGGGGTTGAAAAGGTCAAAACTCTTTTAGTGTCAAAGGAATGCATTTATACATATGAGCATTACACCAATTCTCTGAATATAGTGGAACCTCGCCACAAAACTGTCTTAATACGCTGATTTTGGGATTGTAACTCTTGTTTTTGGAGGTGTGATTAGACAATGTGTATCTAAGAAGGTGGGACTGTAAACAAACGGTACATCAGTACCACAACCATATAGCATTTATTTCAACATATTTTTAGGTGTAGATAACATTGATAACATCTAAATGAGGTATCTCTTGATAACAATACTAATTTACAGCTTAACGCATTGTTTTCTGATGAGAATAGTCCCACCTTCCAGTACACTTCGCATGATAATCATGTCTTCATGCTGAAAAGTTTTACAAAGGGAGAGCATCTCAAAACCGGCGTATTAGGAGAACAACACATCACAATATCAGTCTGTTTTCCATGATTCTTAAGGAGTCAAAACTCACTGAAGAGATCACCTCACTAATCAGACTAACTGAAGCCAGTCATTAAGGTGCTTTTATTAACGAGGTTCCACTGTATAGATATCATTAATTAATATAAACAGTCCATCAGAACAATAGTGAAAGTAATATTTATTTCTGTTCCCACTTTCATTTCATTGTCATTTAACACACAAAAATGATTGTCTCCAAATTTTTACCTATAAGTTGACAAGAAACCTGCATCTACAGAAAAAATTTATTTTGTGTAATTCCACTGATATGGTTTGGTATACATTTAAGTTAAGGAACAAATTTCAAAAACAAGTTAAATGTGGGAAAAAAAGAATTTTCCTGACTACTCCACAAAGAATTCGGATGCTATATCTATAAATTGTCTCTGATCGTTAAGAAGATTTCACTAATTACATGTAGAAATTGCATATAATTACTATGTAAAACTACCATACACATGTACCCAGCGCATTTGTATAATATTTTGGAAATTTCATCTTTATCTATGTATTTGTTTTTGATGAAATGGAATATTGAATCACATAAGCAACTAATTCCAAAGACCAAAAAGACTGTACATGTATATGTTACAAAATACACATACAATAATCAAAACATCAAAAGTAAAAGTACAATCAATAACATACACGTGATGCACAACGGGTTTTAAAAACCAGCACAGCAGTGTCTCACATACGATAATTTGTAATTCAATCATAACACCACTTTTATTGGCGTTTAACAACATGGTCAAATTACTGCAGTTATATTTTAAGCAGTACAGAAAGATGATATGACTATATAACAATAATACATATAGAAACACCCGACTTAAATCTGAATAACAAACACATTCATTAAAATAATCAAAATAAAATTAACAATTTAATTATAAATTTCAACAAATCTTAATTTGTTAGCTGTTTGCTCTTTCCTATTGAAAAGGATATCATAAATTTGCTCTCTATTAATGTAACTAAGTGGGAAAACTGCTTTTACAAGACCTACACAAGTAATACTGCTAAGACAGCACTGGAATATGTTCTTCTATGCACAGAAAAGGGCAATAACTCCTACATATATCAAAGGACAGTGACATTTTAATGTTGATAAATGTACAACATGAAACAGTTGGACAGAGGAGAAACACCTCCCTCTGGGGTCATTTGTAGACTTTAATATATATTAGTGAGTCAGAATTTCAAATGGAATAACTCATTTATATACATCTATTGCATATCCAAGAAACAGGGTTGATTGATCTCTTTGCATTCAGTTGAATTTTGATAAACTTAATTCAAATAAACAGGGTTTAAAAATAACCTTGTTAAATTAGTAATAAAGTAATTTATGTCAGACAGATCATTGATACTGAGCAAAGCGTTCAAGTGGAATCCGAGCTTGTTTGCACAAAAACACAGAAACAAATATATGTGTTTAGGATCATTTATTCTGATGAAATAAACATTCCTTTGCACAACATGTATAATGCATAAAAACTTTACCATAAAAATAAAGACTAATTCTGAATAAATGATCAGTGCAAAGGTGGGATTACATAGACAAACAGCCTTACATAGGCCAATAGCAGGGTGGTTGTGGGATGGGTTTAAAAAACAAACGCTGTAGATTCAAATCAGTAAATAGAAGAACAGTAAAGAGATCGCTGGTCAAGATGGCGCAGGAATGGGTCAGTTGATGATGAAGAGGCTGCTAGCCGCCAAGCGTTGACCAATGAAAATTGGCTTTTCACTGCCCACACATGTGCTGAGGACCAGCTCACAGAATCCTTTGTCTTAAATGGACTGATCCAGACAGTTAAAATGTAATCAATAGATAAGCAACCCTGACCACCCTGAATGATCAAGGAAATGGGAAAACCTCAAAATAACTTATCAGGGAGGTCAGGTATAAGCAAAACAATGACCAGCTGACATAAATTATTTTATAGGGTACCCAATAAAATTCATTTTAGCCAGGGAATGAAAATCATTTCAAATTAAGCAGGATTTCAATGTATCAGGGTTCAATATAAGTGAGTTACACTGTAGGCTTATATTATTTTGATTTATTATTCTTTGTACTTGTAATTTATCATTCCTACATGAAATACCAAGAAATTAATCAACCATATTAGTCATGTACAAATACCCCTTTTCAAAAAGAAACTTATCTTAAATGTTACATACAATATTAAATGCATTATCTGAATCTGTGATACTTTGATGCAATATGAGATAAGTTAGCCTCTTGCTTGCTTTGTAAGACATTAACAGTAGGGGGAATGGGTCTGGAGACAGGATCAAAGGAATACTGCAGGTGAAAGGAAAGAATAACTAATATTCTAACATTATATAATGGGAAAAGAGTACATTAAATAATGACTTTTGCTGAGCAATACCAATGAGTTCATGATAGTATTTACAATAACATAACATCCACAGAATAACAGGAGGCCTGATACCTTATTAAGAGGTGTAAATGAAGTCCCAAAAACTCAAACATGACTTTAAACTGAATTCTTGTAATCATCACAAGAAAATTATTTACTTCAGATAATCTCTTATTGGGTCATTTTTAAAAATTAATGTTACTACCATAAAATGACATTCTAAAAGTTTAATGAGTATAAAAATATTCATTTATATATCTTGTAACACAACACTAGAATAAACATGTTTCTGCCTGAATATCAGCTTTCATAAAAACCTGTCCATTTAGATTAGATCATAATCCACTGATAAATCACTTCATATCAAAATGTTTGGGCTCAAGAGAAATACACAATATCTTTCTTACTCCACACAACTTAATCCAGATATGTATAAAGCCTAGTTTATATCAGTATTTCGATTTGTTTAATTGTACAATCAGGTGGTCCTTGGATGTCAAAGATAATCTGTGTGGCTACCCGATGACCTGCATATATCACTTGAAAATCACAAAGAAAATGTGCTTGTCAATGTTCCGACAACCCTTTAGCTATGCAAATTAATACAGAGGTCTTAAGTCTGCCGTACGGACCCAATTCTTTTCCTTAAAAATTTGTTCGTAGATGGGTGTACGGCTGCTGCAAGGCTGATGTGACCTAGGCTTTCCAAGTCATCCTTAAAAACATTATCTCTTTTTCTTCAATAAGGTACAAAATGTAGGCACACCTATGATTTTGCACTGCATTTTGAAGTAATTCTTCTGTCCACACATTTCAATTATTCACTTGTTAATAATTGACCGTGGTCCACATTAATTCGCTGGAAAATCACTTACTTCCTTAAGTGATTGACTTAATATTTTGTCCATTCCTTCAAACAGGAAATACCCTGAGAACTTTTTCTTATTTAGCATTAATGGAAACCACAATCTATCATCCGGCCACATCTTGTCAAATGGAACTGAGTTAACGTCAAACCACTGTGGGCGCATCTCTACAACAAAATAAATCCATATGTAATTCTAAGCAACAAATCAATGAATAGATAGTGGACTTAGAAACTTAGACCTTATTCATTGGTAGTTCAGCATTCAGATCAATGGTGGCTGACCTCATTTATTGGTAGTTTAGCATGCCAATCTGTAGTGGTGCTGACCTTACTTATTGGTAGTTTAACATTCAAGTCAGTATGGCCTTGACCTTATTTATTGGTAGTTTAGCATGCCAATCTGTAGTGGTGCTGACCTTATTTATTGGTAGTTTAGCATGCCAATCTGTAGTGGTGCTGGCCTTATTTATTGGTAGTTTAGCATGCCAATCTATAGTGGTGCTGGCCTTATTTATTGGTAGTTTAGCATGCCAATCTATAGTGGTGCTGACCTTATTTATTGGTAGTTTAGCATCCCAATCTGTAGTGGTGCTGACCTTATTTATTGGTAGTTTAGCATGC
>JACSZP010003458.1:0-10474 GCA_016161895.1 Pinna nobilis | reverse complement strand
TGGATGAACTGGAGATGGCAACTATCTCTGGTATGGTATGGTATGGTATTGTTGTTTAACGTCCCACTCAAGAATATTTCACTCATTTGGAGACGTCACCATGTGCCGGTGAAGGGCGACAAATTTTGCCTATGCTCGGCACTGCTGGCCTTAGAGCAGGGAGGGTTCGTTAACGTCCAGATCTTTCAATTTGCAGTCAAACACACTAACCACTCAGCCACAGAGGCCCTGAAACTATCTCTATAAATGCCATTCGCCAATGTGTCAACATATGCATTTTAACAATTGATTAGAGTCCCATGGGGAAAAAAAACGTTACCTTTGATATCAATTTATATTTAGTCAACTAATACATGTAGTCTATCGTAATCTGTTTTCAGAGACTAGTCAAGGGAATTTAAGATATCAAAATAATGATATGTGAAAGGAGGTCTCATTAATAAGGTTATTTATTATAAAGAATAGAAAACACTTTGAAAAGCAATATGCAGGTACAGTCTAACCTGCCTTAGCAACCCACTCAATTTAACCCTTTCAACCCAAAGTATCAACATTGTATGCTCTTTTCTATTGTGTCAGATCAGTGTATTATGGTCTGTGGTGTTGAAAGGGTTAAGGAAAATCTGTCTTATATGACTTACCTGTATGGTTCCCAAACTATATAATTCACCTTAATTAAGAGATCACCTGTCATACATGTATGTGACCCATTTAGCTCCTTCCCTTGGACAGTCTCTGAAAACAAGTTAGACTGTATGTCACAAAAATGGGTCACTAAGGGCAGGTAAGTGTGTGTGCTTTGAGCATATGACACACCTCATGGCCATATTTGTCATCCCTTTATCAATATGGCTTTCATAGAACTGCTGAAGTAGATACAAATTAATGGGTTTCAGAAAGACAGACAGATTGAGTTGTTACTATGGGGCTTCTGTCGTTACAATGACATGGCTGTAACTAAAAAAAAAAAAATTTCCCTACAGAACTATAGTTCCAATTCAAAGAAGCGGCATCACTGATGATGAATCAGTAATTCCAAATTCATACGCCAAGTTTCATTAACCAGAGAAATTGCATAATTGCAGAATCGACCCCCAAAAAATGTCTGCATAATTGTTAAGGATTCACGTAATATTTGTTCTAATGAAATTTCAAAATGAACCCAGACATCATGTGACATTGCTTAATTTAATTTTCGTGTGAACTAGACTTTGATTTCTGGGAGAAGCAAAGATTTTGACTGATACGACGGGATCTAATTTCACAAATCAATAGATATAGACTTTTGGTTGGTTGTATTGTTTTTTAAATGCACCACTCGAAGGTTTTTCACCTGTATATTGAGGCATCATTGAATCCTGGTGACGGGCAACAAATTTGGCCCATGACTGGCACTTATGGACATTAGAGCAGGTTCTTTAACGTGCTGATACCTACTGTAACAAGAGACGTCGGTGTCTCGTCCTAAAGACAGGGATATCCAACTACAGCACGGCACAGATTCAAACCCACGACCACGTATTCAAATGCATTGTGTTTGTTTCATGTTATTTCATTGGTCAATGAAGTTGAAAACTCGCAGGGTATTTACGTTTCACTGCTAGTTTTTAAATGACGTCACATTTTGATTGTTTACATATTACTTTGACGTCATTGTAATGACCAATAAGGCAATTTGGTCATCGATAAAAGTAGGACATCTAAGCGTCTCAGTACTTTCTGGCATGACAACGCTAGTAAAGAATGTAAGGAGCAATAGAATAGGGTTACCATGTGACTGTTTTACAAAAACTGACAGGGTATCGTTGAATCCCCCATCAGAAATCTCCGTTTCTGACAGGGGATTCACCAATATCCTGTCAGTTTTTGAAAAACAGTCACATGGTAACCCTTAAATCCGAAGGCAAACTTGCTTGCCACTGAATCACAGCAGCCCCGAATAACCAGAAGTGAGTTAAAAAAGCCCTGATATAAAGTATCCTTTACCGAAACAGAGGATTTGGGCAAAAGCTGACAAGTTCTATCCATAGTAGGCTCAATGATAATGAATTATAGATTCAAACCCAGGTAGCATGATCAGATCACTTTTCCCCATCATTTGACTACAACAGTGAGATCAGATGTTCTATTTCGAGGAAAGGATTAGGTCCTTGACCCTTTCAACCCCAAGTATCAGAATGGCATGCTCTTTCCTACTGTGTTAGACAAGTCCATTTCAGTCTGTGGTGTTGAAAGGGTTAAATTTACCACTGCATGGAATGAAGACCTTAAAGCATTCATGCTTTGTTTGTTTGATTATTGCTAAAAAATTACACCACACTCGACAATCTTTCAGTCATGTGGTGGCGGCCAGTTTTTATCAGTGGAGGAGAGAGCCGGTTACAAATGTACCTGGGGAGAGACTAATGGCCATCTGCAAGTAAACTGGCAAACTTTTTCACGTAATCAGTTTAGGTTCCAGCAAGGCTCAAATCTGAGCTGACAAGAGGTGAGAGACTGAGTGGTTTAAAACGCAATCCTCTAACCACTTGGCCACGGAGACCCCAAAAGCATACATGTAATTAACCCTTTCAACCCCAAGTACCAGAATGGTATGATCTTTTGTATTGTATCAGACCAGTCTATTTTGGTCTGTGGTGTTGAAAGGGTTAAGTGGAACCTGTCTTATGAGACTTCCCCTTCTGCCATGCTAATGCCGTCTGTTAAGACAGGTGGTCGCTAATGGCTGGTTTTTAAAGTTATATGGTTTCTTAGAAAGATGTTTCCTTGTAAGTGTTCTCTCAAGACAAGTGGTACCTCACAACAGTGGTCTCTCGAGGCAGGTCCCACTGTACTGGTAAAAAAAAACCTGTGATATCTGCATAAAGGTTGAATGGTTAGGAATATACACTGGAACTTTGCCAAAAGACCACCTCACTTAGGAGACCACCTCACTTCGGAGACCACCTCAAAAATCAGACCAAATTTAACATTCACATGGGTGGTCTTAAAATTGTATTGTATTGTTGTTTAACATCCCACTCAGGAATATTTCACTCATATGGAGATGTCACCTTGTGCCATTGAAGGGCAACAAATATTGCCTGTGCTCGGCACTGCATGGCCGTAGAGCAGAGAGAGTTCTTTAATGTGCCAACACCTACTGTGACACAGGACCTCTGTTTTTACTGTCTCATCCGAAAGACAGGGATGGCCAACTGTAGAGTGGTGCTGTAGGAATCAAACCCTGGACCCTTCGATTTGACGTCAAACACGCTAATCACTCGGCCACGAAAGCCCCAGTAGTCTTAATAGCAAGTGCAACTATTCATTTACATGTATAACAAAATAACATAAGATATACACATATATTCATACATATATGTATACAAGCGTATATTATTCCCTACAAACGGTCCAAAGCAGGAAGTAATTGTTTTCGTATCACAATGGATGTGACCTGTAAGTGTTGCTCTTCAGTGCCTAGTACCATCCTAAATGCAGGACTTCCCGAATTCAAGTCAAATTTGTAGATATGATATTAGCCATCACGATTAAAAATCTATTTTTTATTTTTTAATGAGTTCCATTGACTGCATTCAAATTTTACAGATTGTTTATATGTTTTTTTATATATATATATATATATATATACATGCATTTGGATATGGACGCTACAATATGACATTAATATGACATAAAACAATATTAACCAAATAGAGTAACCTTATCTATGGTATGGAAGTAGATCTACCATTGGCATCTCATTAAAGTTGTAACAAATTCATTTAGAACCATTACATACTCAACTGACAAATTGACCCATTCTATTGTGTGAATGTTTCAGTCTGTCCTTCTATCTGTCCAAGTATAATCCAAACACCTACAGGTATCTACATGTATCAACCAATTCTTCTATCCACCTCTCCATTTGTTCAATTGTTCATTTGTTAGCTCATTCATTTGTTCATTCATTCATTCATTCATTCATTTATTCATCCATCCATCAACCCATTCATTCATTCATCCATCTATTCATCTGGTTTGAATACTCTTTCAAAACAATAGAACCACACAGTCAACCCTATTTATATTTCAAATGTACATTCAAGGAGACAAAAGAAATTGATCATTCGCTATAGACAATATGTGACCTTAATATGAAGGTGTACACTAGACAAGGTTTGACATATAACATTATATTCAAATTGCTTCCTTGGCATCATGGGCTCACTAGAATTTACAGATTTAAAAATAGTGGAACCTCAACAACAGACCACCTCACCATACAGACAACCTGAAATGGATTTGGTCGGTTGTACTGTTGTTAAACGTCCCACTAAATAAATCTTTCACTTATATGGAGACGTCATAAGGTGCCGGTGAAGAGCGACATATTTTGCCTAAGAGCGACATATTTTGCCTATGCTTGGCACTTATGGTCATAGAGCAGGGAGGGTTCTTTAACGTTCCAACACCTAGTGACTGACAGGGGACATCGGTTTTTACTGTCTTATCCAAAAGACAGGGACAGCCAACAGGGACAGCCAACAGTGACGCGGTTTTGGGTCGAACCCCAGACCTCTCAGTTTGAAGTTCCATGAACACACTAACCACTAGGCCATGGCAGCCCAGCTGAAGTAGAAACAACACAATAAACCACTGAAGACTTACAGTATGGTGTGACTACAAAGTAAAATTTAGAAAAGAATGTTAAAGGTCAAGGTCACTGGGTCACAAGTCATGGGAAAAAATTCTGATAACTAACAGCCTACAGGTAAAAAATTATCTCTCGATCCCTCTTAGTTGCCGAGGTTCGCTTAGACCAGAAATGTTAACCAAAATGTTGATAGACAGACAGATGGATGGATGGACAGACATATGGACAGAAATCACTCATTCATAAACCAGCATTGCTTTGCTAAAATTCAGTCTGATTCTTATATACTATTCTATGCTACAAAGACCTCATTAGAGAGACAATCTTCACAAAACAGAACCCTTAACTGGAGCAGGTGGTCTTAATAGTGAGGTTCAACTATACATTTCAACTCCACAAATAAGGAGATTGCATGTAATGAGGTACCGGTTGTTACAAGAATATTTTTATTCCGTTTTCACTTTCCCTGCATAGTATTTTGTAATTTCAAATACCCGGTAATGATGATCTGCAATTACAAGATAAATACAATGTATCTTACTCCCTTCAACTTCCTTATCTGTGGAGTTGACTATATTTGGAACCAATTGATTTAAAATGGATTTAAGGACATTAATCTATAATTGACAATGCATCATCATTATAAAGGATATAGAGCTTAGACTTAAAAACTAAAGTAAATAACATACATATATGTCAATGTAGCACTAGAGCTAAGTATCTTTCATGATTTAAATGACTTAAATAAAGAATACCAGTGTACTAATGAAAAAAACCCAATATGATTTGTATAATGAAAATAAAAACTGAAAAAAATTAAATTTACCTGTTTTAACCAAAGCAGTGGATTTGATTATGTAGTTCCCCAATAAAAACTGATAAAAAGAATTGTGGGTTTTCTAAAATTCAGCCTTTGTAACAGACTCTTCCGCTTTGCTGCATGTGTATCTATCACAACATAAATTTACAAGTGGTCTACCACTTGAAAAAAGCACTTCAAAGTGAAATTGACACCTAGTACAACATCACTTGACTAATCTAATCAGATTTCAGAAAATAATACAGATCAGTCAATAACACTAGCTTTAAGCAGATAAAGGATAGATATGCAAAATGTTAAAAAAAAACAGGATCTGACGGCATGTTCCTGAGTGTGATAGGCCTATATACATACAAAAAAAAAGAAGATATGTACATGTGTACATTAGCGTAGCTCAGTACTATCGATGAATCATCATCACAAAATGATAGGGAGAAGAAATTAGTGATTCACAGAAAAAATGAACAAAATATCTATCTTACCCCACATGCACATTTTGAAAGCACAGATATAAATTCCTGGTCAATTCAGTGATCAGTTTCGGCTACAAGACAATCCGTTACATGTGAAGATTATTGACGGTTACCATAGAAATGCATGTGAAATGCTGTTGACACATCTAAGACATGAAGAGAAAAATATTGATTTTTTATTTCACCATTGATCCTCTGCTTGCATGACTGTCAGAAAAATCATTAATATTTTCCATGAATTAATTTACAGTTATCTCCCTTGGATTGTGAGTTCTTTCTTCTTTTTTCCAAGGCAGCTTAACAATGATATCATAGAACTGCTATGTGTATTAGGATTTATGTGTGGTCATGATGTGGTTTTGATCCTGACTCATACAAAAAGCAAAAGGCTGAAAATTAGGATGTGAATAAGTACTAAAATTCATTCACATATAAATAAACAGGCCTACATTGAGTACTCGGGAGATTTGTTGGTTGATTTTATTGAAGTTTAAACATCCTGCTCAAGAATATTTCACTTACATGTATATGGAGAAACACTGATACAAGTGAAGTCGGATGGCCTAATGCTACATGTATGCACTTAGGGCCACTGAGCAGTACGGGTTCTGTACATGTAATGTACCACCTACCTAGTGTGACACAGGACCTTAGTTTTTACTTTTTCAATCTGAGGAACCAACAATAGGAAAGCCAACTGCAGCGTAGATTCAAACTCATGACCTCAAGATCAGAAGCCAAACACACTAACCACTTATCCGAGACAGCTTCAAATATTGTGCAGATGGACTGAAATATTTCAAATTTAATCCAAAAAATAAACGCAAACTCTTCTGATATGGGAGATCCTGTAGTCCTCCCAGTCCTGCATGCTTTTTTTTCATTTCTAATTCAGATGTGTGTGGGTTTTTTTTTCTCTCTCTCTCTCTCTTTTTTTTTGTGTGTGTGTTAAGGCAGGGGTGTCATTTACTTTATAATTATCTTTATTTTATTTTCAGATATAAACAATATACCCTGCAGATGGTTACAGAAGTTAGGATAATCTGATAATTATGTGTTTAACATACATACATAGACATGTATGCACAAAGGTAGAGCTACATAGAATAATCAAGGATAGTTTAATCTGTAGACGGGGACTACTTATATTTGGTGAAAAGGTAAATTTCAATATTTCTTGTTTCGTTACAATGCAGTTTATTTGCATGCAGGATAATATTTATAATAATCAATTAACTTTGAACACTCATATTTTCTTACTCTGATATACGTCACTTACAAATGAACCCACGTAAATTGAGACCCGCAGCAAACCGCTGTCATGAAAGATCCTTTTTCTTTTGAGACAAAAAAATTAAAGGATCTGCATTATAACCTTACTTGATTCTTTTGGGGTCCTAAGGATGAAATATTAAAAATTGAGATTATATGAGAGATCACTGGCCATCAGAAAAACAACTGACAAACTTTCTCACATAATCAACTTAGATTTTAGCCAGGCCTGAGCCTGCACTGACTAGAGGTGAAAGACTAAATGGATTAAAGAGCAATGCTCTAACCATTATGGGGGGGGGGGCCTCCATGGCCGAGTGGTTAGCGTGTTCGACTGCGAATCAAAAGATCCGGGTTCGAGCCGCGTAGTGCCACTCCGCGGTTGGCCGTCCCTGTCTTTCGGGTGAGACAGTAAAAACTGAGGTCCCGTGTCAAAGTAGGTGTTGGCACGTTAAAGAATCCGCCCTGCTCTACAGCCAGCAGTGCCGAGCATAGGCAAAATTTGTAGCCCTTCACCAGCACATGGTGACGTCTCCATATGAGTGAAATATTCTTGAGTGGGACGTTAAACAGCAATACCATACCATACCATGCCATCTAACCATTTGGCCATAGATACCTCTGTGAGCCATGACTTTGTCTTGTTATGCATGCATGACTATACATTTAATGTACAGTGGAAATTCTACTAAAAATAACGTCACACAGGCGACTTACATGTACCTTACATTAAGGTCCAGTCTGATTATTCTATTTTATTCTAGGCTATATTTTTAATTCACTTTGGAAACCGTTTTAATTATTACAAATTTGGCTGATCACTAAAGTGATGTTTCTTTAATTGCTTCTAAGATTTGAGAAACATTTTTCAAAAATAAAAAAAAGTTTTTCACAATACCTGTTTCGTCTGTGTCACTGATTACAGAAATGTCCATTTTGAAAAGTCGAGAATTAATGAACGAGAGTGAATGTATATATCTTATTTAAGTGTTTGATTTGTGTACAGAACATGTGTTTAAGTGGTCTTTTCCCGGACATTATTGTTCCTGCCAAGTAGGTCACAGTTGTGAGAAAATCAAAATCGGATACAAATTTGGGCCCATACAAACCACATCTGACAGAGTGATTCAGCACTAAAATGGATACGCGATAACCGCAGTATCATCACCAGTTCCTAAAAGGTCGGGCCTGAACTTAAATGAGTAAAAATACCATCTAACCTGCCTTAGCAACCAACTGAATTAAGGAATCACCTGTTTTATGTGACCTAAATGTATGGTACTTGATATATCTTTTTCCTATGCATATTAAATTACCCGAATTAAGAGACATCCCTGTCTATCGGATGAGACAGTAAAAACCGAGGTCCCGTGTCACAGTGGTTGTTGGTACATTAAAGAACTCTCCCTGCTCTGAGGCCAGCAGAGCCGAGCATAGGCAAAATTTGTCGCCCTTCACCGGCACATGGTGATGTCTCCATACAAGTGAAAAACTCTTGAGTGGGACGTTAAACAACAACAACAAGAGACAGCGAGACAGCATGTCACATGACTGTGACCCTTTTTGCACTTTCCCTTGGATGAAAACAGTTAAGAGAGAACAGATGTGGTTCAAGGGTTAGTGTGTTTGACGTCTGGTTATGAGGTCATGGGTTCAAATCTGCTCAGTGGCAGTGGTTGGCCTTTCCTGTCCTTCAGATGAGACAGTAAAAGCCAAGGTACCATGTCACAGCAGGCGTCAGCACGTAAAAGAACCCTCATTGGCTCAATGGCCAGAATTAAGTACTGAGCATAGGCCAAATTCATAGCCTTTCATCAGCAAACTGTGACATTTTCCTCTTTTATAATACATGTATGTCACTCTATTGTAAACATTTTCCAGTTTTGAAAATAAGTTGGGCTAGTGTGTATTAACTGGTGTTGCATTCCTTATACATGTATCTCAATACATGTAGGGTTCACTCTGTTGTTCGTCAATTGAGCCATTGACAAATTATTTTGTCAATTAGTTAAAAAAATCATTGTTGGTTAATTTTCTTGCTAATAATTTTGTTGGTTTTTTTTTTTAAGAACAGCATATAAAAGCTAAGTGTGGTCTACATTACTTGTCTCAGGTGATCATATAAATTATTTGATGTTATTAGGATAAACAATGAATATTGCATTTTTAAGAAGGGGAGATAATTCAAAATGTACATACATGTAGTGGGCTGACTATCGCTAAAATTATCGATCATGACAATGTATTTCAGGTATGAGTAAATGTTCAGTTGGCTAAAAGAAAGATGAATTAGCTGAAAAAAAAATTTAGTCGCCTAAATTTTGGCTAACCGTTTTTTTAGTACTGACCTGTAACCCCATTTTCTGGTTTCACTTTAATTGTAAGTTATTTATGAAATCACAAAACGAGGAAATATTATCCATTATACATGTATGCCTGTTAATGCCTGCATGTAATTTGTTGACTTAAGTAATTTCTATTTACATTTTGCACACTTGATATAAACTTAAAAGTGACGAGTTGGCAAAGTGCCTTTAATAGTTAAAGAATAGACATACATGTAGTATTCTCTGATGTGGATCATTTAGACTCTTTTACAGTACTGTGCCAAAAATAATTGTTGTTGTTGTATTATTGTTTAACATCCGACTCAAGAATCTTTCACTTACAATGCACATGTACCTGTATATGGAGACATCACCTTGTGCTGATGAAAGGCAACAAATTTTGCCTATGCTCTGCACTTATGGCCATAGAGCAGGGAGGGTTCTTTAACGTGCCAACACCTACTGTGACACAGGACCTCAGTTTATACTGTCTCATCCAAAAGACACAGACAACCGACTGTACCATGAATTGGGTTTGATAGCCAGACCCTTTAATTCGAATTCGAACCTGCTTACCACTAGGCCACGACAGCCCCACTAAAATAATTGTCGATCAACTAAAACTTTGTTTGCTATTTTTGTTTTATTTTTAACCAACAATTTTTGAAGTACATCTAAAATAAAAGAAAACCTGAAAAGAATAGGATAAAAAAATGAAAAAGATTCTTATTTTTGTACAGAAATACAAATGTACCAATGTACAAAATATATACATGTGTTTATATCAAAATGCATTTGTTTTTAGTTGTCGGGTTGTTGTTTAACTTCCCACTCAAGAATATTTCACTAATATGGAGATGTCACCATGTGCCAGTGAAGGGCGACAAATTGCGGGAATTGAGCCCCGGACCCTTCGATTCAAAGTCGAACAGGCTAACCACTC
>JACSZP010003456.1:0-21414 GCA_016161895.1 Pinna nobilis | reverse complement strand
GAAATGGGACTAAGTCATGTACAACTCGATATAAAACCATAACACTTTTGTGGCGCCTATTGAAAGAAAATTTATGATGTACATGTACAAGCCCGGGGGCATAAAAATAGTGTCTATTTCACTTGATGACAATAACAAAATAGAGCTGCTGTGGCCCTGTGGTTAGTGTCTTTGCCATCTGACTTAGAGGTCATGGGCTCAAATTTGCACCATGCTGTGGTTGGCTGTCCCAATCCTTCGGATGAGATGTCTGATCTCTCAGTAGGTGTGGACACTTAAGACTTCTCCCTTTTCGATAGGCATAAGCGCTGAGCATTGGCCAATTTTTTTTGCCCTTCACCAGCATATTGACATCTCCATAAAAGTGAAAGATCCGTAAGTGGGACAACAAAACAAAATAATCAATCAACAAACAACAAAGAAAAGGTAAAAAAGCCAATTATTATATCAAAAGAAATGTCTTCATATAAGAAATAGACACATGAAATTGGAATGTCCAACAAATTACTAATTCAAAGTAACGGAAGTGGTTTTCTGGACAGGCATATGAAAAATTGTAGGCTCCAATATCATTGATTACACAGACAAACCAAGAAATATCAATAATTGATTGACTTATAGGACCTAAAAACAAGATGCATCTACAGTTCAATAACTTCAAAAAATAGTTGCACAGATAAGGGGTTAGTATGGTTAATTTCATTAACTGTGCCCATTGAGATATTGAAGAATAGCTTAAGAAGAGTAGACTCACTTGGTAATTTATATACCTATTATTTCTATCATTATCAAGTTTAAAAGTAACAAAGCTTTTACTACTAGCCAAGGGTTTACGGTCCGCTCCTCTCCTCTCCAACCCTTGGCAGATTTAGTGTGATTTTTGTGCCATCAACTAGCTGTATTTGAGAGGATGCAGTGAAAAGTCCCCCCATCCAATCAAAAAGCGTTTTATGTACAATCAGGTGCAAGAAGAAGAACTGTGTTGTATATTGCAAACATCAGATCAAGATCCTATGCAAAAAATATTTTGAAACAAAATGTAAGGTCTGTCGCGAACAGAAATAAGCATCTGAAATATCAAAACCTTGTCATAAAAAAAGAACAAAATAGCAAGGATTAATGTTTCATGAAAGTCATAAATGATGGTCAAGGTCATAAGGTAAAAAAGTTTGGTCCAAAATAAAATGATTTTTCATAAAGAATAATCATGTGAAATGAAAGTCCTATTCTTCTCAACTGAAAAGGAAGAAAAAGATTGAAGTGTTTAAGAAAAGAAGAGTAGCAGGCCAAAAACTAAATCCCCACAAATATTCAATCAATACGGACCTGTAATAAAGGATTGTTCGTAAGCATCTCGTACGGTAGTCAGGTCAGCATCCAGTTGCCAGCACAAGTGTCGGGCATCTATCCAGCTGTAACCTGAGCTGTTACCCGATACTCCAAACAGGTAACAATTTGAATTAAACTGGAGCCATCCAGGATCACAGTGTGTGGTAACTGAGAAAACAAAAGAAAGATTAGAGATAATTCTGTATCAAAAGTTTGTAATATACAACAATGGGTGTAAAGTCAACATGTTATAATATTTCATTTATGATATTGTTTCAAGGTCCCGCTCCAGAGTATTTCACCCATATGTAAACATCACAGAGCGCCAGTGTACAAACAAATGTGGGACTTCAAATTTTGACCTATGCTCAGAACAAACTGTCATCCAGTATTGCAGGTTCTTCACCACACTGCCAACTGCCGTGAAACATTACCTCGATTTTTAATGTCTCATCCACGGGACAGGAAAAATCAACAGCTTATATATTAAATAATATTCATCCTGGCAGTGTGCCACAAAACAGGAGAGGTAAGTCTTTCAGAAAAGAAGTCGATATTTGATCGTTCCTCTAGGAAAGAGAAACTGATCTACTGTCAGCTAACTTTTATTTCCAAGAGTCTTCATCTGTGAAAGAATCTGTTCAGCTTGATATGTCAAACTGACATTGACAGGCAAAAATATATCGGGTCTATTAATTTTATCACCTTAATGGAAATAAGGTCAAATGAATTAATGTATACACTGTAAACGCCCATGCACAGATATAAAATTCTACAAATCAAAATGACCTGAATTACAGTTCCTAGAGCCCATATATATATGATGTTAACTACTTAGAGGTGTGCTCTATTGCAAAGCCTTCCTGGCTAAGTGTTGTTGAAGAGTTTCAAATTTTGACCTTTGCTTAACACTTAACCTTTTCATCACCACAGACCAAAATGGACTGGTCTAACATGATAGAAAAGAGCATACCATTCTGATACTTGGGGTTGAAAGGGTTAATGCCTTTGAGCAGTGAAGGATCATTAATGTGCCTACACCTTCTGTCACATGGGACCTCAATTTTCACTTTTTTATCCAAAGCATGGAAAAAGAAGCTGCCTCTGTAAAGAATTGAAACCACAACCTACTGGTCTGAAGATATATAAATTACAATAAAACACATGGGCTTCTACTGTATCATTTAACATAAAGTAACACCATTTTCTCTTTCTACACACAGAATTCATTTATACATACAATATCTCTAACAAATTAAGCATGGATACATATTGTCAGATATATAAACTCAATAAAGGAACAATACCTGGTGCTGGAGTTGTCTTGTTTAACTTTGTTATCACCTTGGCCTTGCAGACAAAAGGAAGGGAATTGAAACAGTACCCATTAGACCATGCGGTGCGAGAAGATCCTGTGATAAAATAAAAAGTCATGCTTTGTATAAAATGAAAATCCATTGTACTCCCTCCCTGTGAGAAAAGGTTAAGTTGTATCACTAGGGATCATTTACAAATTTTTTTTTTGGGGGGAGGGAGGGGGGGATAGATACATGTATACAGATAACATCAATGAACAAGCATAGTATGGGGAGTGTGGTCCCCTGCTAAGAAAGACAATTCTTCTTTACCATTGAAAAGTTACTCAAACTCCAAGGTTAAGGCTAAAATGTCTGAAGCAAAGTCATAGTATCAAATAAAAGCTCTAAAAAATAAAAACAACATGGGAACTATTGAAACATTGTCTTTAAAAGTCCATAAGATATAAGACCGTGAGATGGGGCAAAAATTAAATTTTTCCATTGTTGACTCCATCCACATCCCCCAAAAAAGCATTTTTTGTGAAGCAAGATATTAATGCTAGAGGTTCATGAGGTCACTTGAAAATGTTTGACTAGTATAGACACATGAACCTTTTCTATATCTAAAAAGGTGAACAATGCATAGATAAGTCATAAATGATTAGGATTAGAAAGAACAAATTACCTATTTGCATTTTACCACAGTCTGTTTGATTGGCCACTGGCTTGGGATAGCCTACATACCAGTTGGTGTAATTACTGCTGACCAGTCGATTATCCATCCATTTTAAGACATCGGCCTGATTTACATCTGTATTTTCGAGGAAAAAATGTAAAAAGTAGGAAATTGATTTCACATCTGCTTGAAAAGAAAATAAGTTGTATTGTTGCATGTGAAGTGTTTTCTGACATCATGTTAATATGCATGAACATCAGGAAAGAATGTTAAACATTTAGTAAGATTTAACTGAGGGTTTAAATATAACAAACCAAGGTATGGTATGATATGGTATTGTTGTTTAACGTCCCACTCAAGAATATTTCACTCATATGGAGACGTCACTGTGTGCCGGTGAAGGGCTACAAATTTTGCCTATGCTCTGCACTGATGGCTGTAGAGCAGGGAGGGTTCTTTAATGTGCCAACACCTACTGTGACACAGGGCCTCAGTTTTTACTGTCTCATCCGAAGGACAGGGACGGCCAACCATGGAGTGGTGCTGACGCAGCTCAAACCCGGATCTTCTGATTCGCAGTCCAACACACTAACCACTTGGCAACGGAGACCCTAACAAACCCATGTAGAAATATATAAACTGCATGAGCCTAAGAGCTTGGCTAAAATTCCAAAAAAGTTGAAAGATGAATTAACCAAATTGTTTACCCAAAGAATTGAACTTTATTTCCACCTTAGGTTTTATTCAACACAAATTACTAATAAATCAGCAGATGTACAATTTGGCCCTGAACGCATATATGTTTGTATATATGAAAGAGAAAATAAGGCCAATAGTTATAAGAATCTACATGAAATTCAGTTTAAAAACTAATACAACCCCCACCCCATTATCTGTCAATAGGGCATAGAAAGCCTTTCCTTCATAAATCAGATATCATTTTACCCAAATCAACTGAAATCTATGAGCTTTTATAATGGAGTTATATAAAGTAGGCTTACCCGAGAAACCAAGCCATGCTGACTGTATATGTAAGCCATTCAGAAGTGACTGGATGTACTGTTCCTCACTTGCACTGAAAAGAAAAGAAAATTCAAAATATGAGATTAACATGTACAGTAGATTCTCTTAGTTCAGACCACCTAATTAACTGGCCTGAATAATAAGATTCTTGTTATGGTGAAATAGATCTGTCTAACAATGAATTCAAGGAGACTAAAATAATTGCTGCATTTACAGTGAGGTGGCCTCTTTAAGTGAAAGTCTTTCAGGGATGTTTCAGATTCTCTGAACTCTACTGATCCCCGACCAATCCTCGCCGAGTACTAATTCTTGCCAGATGATTTTAATAGCTGTACTATGGATCTTGCAAACGTGCATATTTCAATGAATTTCTTGAGTTTTCAGGAAAAACATCGTTCTAATTCCTGAGCAAGTAAAACAAATAATTTCAAAGGTAAACCATAAAATTGGGGTAAAATAAAATGAGGTGGCGAGAATTGATACTTGGCTAGGTCTTTTGCCAGTAGATAACCAGAAAATTGAAGATGGCATAAGAATAATGACTGCTGTATTCCTACTTTGAATCTATAATAATTTAAGCGACTAGGATCTAGTAAAAAAAACTTTAAGATATTTTTTTTCAAGACAAGGTCTCTCAAAACAGACTTCATTTTACAGGTTTCATGAGTCGTTTCTTCATTAGTGGTCTTTCAGTACTGGTGATTCTTCATGACAGTGGTCTCTTAGAACAGGCTCTACCATACAATACTAACAGCAGACATTAGTATACAGTGAAACTTGTATATATAGACACTCCTTAGGAGCACAAAAAATCAGTCTTTATAGGAAGATGGTCATTATATAGAGGTTGATATGAATGGTACCATTGGAAACAGCAAAAAACGGACCTTATGACCATGTGTTCTTTATATACAGGTGGTTGCTAGAGCAGGTTTTACTGTATTTACCTTTAATGGTAGATTAGTTACCACCAATGAACCAGTGTTCTCCCCAGGCCCATATAGCACGGTGGTACCACCACACTATTTTAATGAACCACCAAGCTATCTGGATTGCCCCCCACTCTATTTTTCTCTCCCATCACCCTATTTCACTTACATATCTAATAATTATTGATCAAATTAGAGTGATTTACAGGTTAATCTACATACAAATACTATTCATAATTGCATCTTAAGGGGTAACTATGCTATAAACTACTGTGTGGATAATTTACACATATGTCCTCCACTCTTTAGGTTAAACATGCGCTTAAATACCCCTGCACTATCCAAAACTTCTGGGGAGAGCGCTTTGAACATATGAATATCCAGTCTTTACTTAGTAATTGACTCATTTCTAGCTTTTATTGTAATTATACTTACTCTTGTAACATAAGCAGCTCAGCATTCTCTCCCTCACAAAATTTCTTGGCCAGAAACCATGTTGATTTTGAAGACGATCTGTCTATGACTTGGTAACAGTTGTCGATGTAATTATTCCAACCAGGAAGACAAGCACCTTGATATAAAAATTAAGAATGATTTTGAGAAAGAATTATGACTTATTCAACATAATTAGTGCAGGACAAGGAGAGTCCAGCCAGATGTTATAGTTCCCAGTCCAAAATCTATGTCACAATGCATTTTTAATGTTTGTCCAAAGTTTGACAAAGGCGCTTTGTATTGCAATATCATCAAATTTAACAATTTCTGGGGCGTAAATGGAACGGTCAAATGAATATAACAATGCTATATATCCCCTTTGTAAATTTTTTGATGGATCAATAGACAGACAGACAGAAGGACAAAGGGGCATGATATAAACTCTGCTGGTCTACTCAGGTAGAGCTAAATAATTCTGCTTCAGAGATGAACTCATCTATCAGTATTCAGTACTTAGATTCATTATAATAAATTATCATTTGTTCTTTACAAATTCAGATTGATTAAATCAATCAAATTAGGGTATTGGTGCATGATTCAATTAGATCAGATTCTTCACTCTTCAGGCAGGATTATATTCTGTGTTTTGAACCAAATTAAATACACTTTATTTTCAGTGGAGTTAAAAAGGTAAGTGTTCATGTACAAATAATCAAACATGAATAGTACACCTGGTTCAGACCAGTTCTGGTATACTGTATATTCCTAAATAAAAATGAGGAATTGGTATTCACGTAATTTTGCAATTAAACACCCTTGCAGAATCCTCCCCTTTATCTAAATTTAAACTTTATTTATTTTACAACGATTAACAACAAGTTCAAATAACTTATATTAATGTCTCTTGTTGGCTCTGATGTCGGCGTGCAGGGATCCTTGCTGCGGGAGGAAACCGGAGTACCCGGAGAAAACCCACGTGTCCAAGCTGGCAACCAACTATACCATCTCACTAGGTATATACTACCTAGGCAGATCCAAGGATCGAACCTGGGTTGCATTGGTGAGAAACAAGTGCGCTAACCACTACGCTACTTGGACACCCTTTATTTGATCTGGCAGTTTTGTTCTTGATGGAATCATAATACGCCAATTGTATAGCCGATATAATGGATTAATCAGCTGATATTTATATAGTTAGACCAATTTTTATTTTGCCTTTTAATAACTTGGTTCAGAACACGAAATTTTATTCCCTGACATTCAGAAATTGCAATTTTCAGTTCTCGCGATTTGATAGAAAACGACATATCCACGGAATTAAGTACTTGTAAAAAATAAGGAATCTACAGTAGCACTTGAGCAAAAAATTCTTTCACATTCAGTGTGAGGATTGTTATCAATGAACTCTAGACTTCAAACATGTGGACAAATTGACCTATGGCATTGGTGGAAAATTTATAGAATTTAGTGATGTCACAATACATTTTTAATGTTTGTCGGAGGTTTGACCAAAGTATTTTGTATTGTGATATCATCAAGTGAAACACTTTTTTTTATTGTACATAAAAAGTAAATACCGGGATCTACCGGAAAGCCGCCCAGGGCGGCTAAACGGAAAATCAAGAAATTTCAGAAAAAGTTGTGGACCAAATAAGCGCCCTCGCACATCTATCGTACCAAGTTCGCCCATACTGGCACAGATGTCAGCTGCAAGTGTTGACTTCTGTGATTGCCTCGTGGTTGTGAGGCTCCTCACAGGTAATTTTATGGAATGACCAAACTATGTTTTCTGGGGTTTTTTTTAGCTTACATGCATCTGTTTCAATGATATAAGAACAATTGCATGATTTATTTTTATCTCAAGAATCAGGTTTAGATTTTTATTGTACTTTAAAAAAAAAGAAGAAATAGATCCATTCAGCAACAATAACTCAACTTTGTGATGCCCCACACAATGTGTGCCTCATCGTCTGGTGTACGTTTTGACAGCAGTTATTTCCTGTCAATTTTTTCTTAATAAACAAGCACGTGGTTTGACATTAAAACATTCAAAAGTTGTCACCGAGTGTCGATTGGTGTTACAGGTAAGCAATGAATTAGATCTACAATGCATGCATGGAAAACAAAGATTAAAAACATGGGATGGCCTGATTTCAACTTTGATCAGACTTGTGCGTCAGAACTTCAAACTTTATGCCTATGACAAGGAGATTCCAGATCTTTCATGCATTTCTACACTGTATCTGATGTCCAAACCATCAAAAACTTTTGACCCCATACAACCGCCCACCTAAAATAACCGCCTATGGGCGGCTTATCGACTGGGCGGCTTTCCATTACATCCCGGTACTATGGACAAGACTATACTCTGTTTTGCTAATACTATACAAGTAGAGAGTACATGACGGTTTAAACCTTCTTGAATAACATGTCAAATACCCCAAACAGCTTTTAAATAGCTTTGTCACTAGGCTCCACTGACTGTCTGGTGCAGTTGATGAAATAATATTTGCAGAATTTTGAAATACAACGACTTTAATAATTGTTGTTTAAAAAAACAGAGTATAGAAAAACTTTGCCTCGATCAATTAGATTAAGCAACACATGACGGTAGAATACTGGTACACAGTATCACTTACCTGCTGTCTTACATAGGAACTTCCACTCTGAGGTGTACAAGTCATGGTGCACAAGTTATGATGGAATGGGCAACTTAGCTAAGTTGGATAACTTGTGCCCGATCCATTTGCAATGCATCAAATTTATGATCATGCAATAAGATATGTTTAATTTAATTTTCACATGTCAAACTCAAATTAGAAGTTGGCAAGTCAAATCTAGTGATGTCACAATGCATGATTAATGTATTGTAATGTCATCAGATTTATCAATCTTTGTAAGAGTCAATTGAAAGATTAGATTAGATTTAACAATACATAATGGCTAAGTACATGATATCACTTACCTGCTGTTTTCTCACATAGGAACTTTCTCTCTGAAGTGCACAAGTCAGACTCCCAATAGAAGTTGGCGAGTGGATTAGAGTACACGCAAGTAGCCCCCTTCTGTCTGTAAAACATTGCACCTAAATGCAATTAACTGAGAAACCTTGCTATGGTTTGCATGATTACCAGGTCACATAAAAACCAATGAAACTTGTGTATTGCTTTATTATAAAGATTTACATATAAAAAAAAGAAAGCCCCCCAAAACAACAGTAATTTCCTTTCAAAAAATAGGTTTGACAACATAAATGCAGTACAACTAATGTAAAATGTAGAAGTTCACTTTGATAGTAACAAAAAGCTGTCATGATAGGACAAAGAGAATCATCCTGCAATATGTAGCACAAGACATCTTGATGATATAAAGCTATGACTGCAGTTTACTCTAGTCTTTCTTTGCCCTATATAAATAACAATTAGCTTACTCAAGTCCTCTTCCGGGGGTTTTGATTTCCATGTGATGACCATGACAAAATAAAATCACATAATTGATAAATTGGGAACTTTTAGACATATCGGTATGTTGGAAATTAATGCATAATTTTTGCATGGGAAAACTACCCAATTTTGGCAGTAAATTTTGGTTAAAAATCACTGCATACTTACATTATAACTTTGCCATAGGAGTAGAAAGGTTGATATCTAAATGTAGCATTGGATGTGGTTACAAATTTGCCAGGCCAGGTCTGGAAACACAAAAGAAAGAAAAAAAAACATCATGATGCCCCACTTCAACAGCAAAGTAACATTGGCAAATATTAAAGTCTCACTTTAGGTCCATGTATGGTAAAGCCTCATCATACACAGGGACTTGTCGCTTCAATTTTGGCTCATTCTATATTCTGATTGGCTGAGCAAGTCAAATTGAGAATATTCTCACAATAATGTATGTTCTTAAGTTTTATGGCCTAATCACTGTTTCCGTTGTCAGATTCCTTGTATAAGATTCTATAAATCACCCACCACACCTTTCTGCCCTTCTTGAACATTGTTCCTGTCCTTCTTGAACATTCCGTTGCAAAATAGAATCTATGAACCATTTTATACTAACCGTATCAGACACTCCGATCCATGCTTGTTCATCTGGTGTCCTGCATCTGAACTGGTCACCCACAGACTGTAGTAGTCTGTAGGATGTCGGGAAGTACAGATCACTGTTCTCACTGAGACAGACCGAGCGAGCATCATACCAATTACTCTTCTGTTGAAACAATTTGTAGCACTTGCCATCGATGAGTTCCCAACCATCTTCTGAGTTACACAGCTCATATGCATCTAACATAGAATTGATAAAGAAAAAATCAATATAGGGAAAGTATTCATGCTGTTATTATCGTTTGCAAGTATTTCCTGAGTGTTTCTAAATTTTCTAGTACAGTATACTTAATATAATATCACACAAATTGCCAAATAATGTTATTTCTTTAGGCTTTTATGTAATGCCATAGGTTATATATTCCATTATGTATTCTTTATTTACAAAATCCCTGTTTGCCGCTTTTTGACACTGAATAATGCTTGGTTACATTACCATAGTCTGGTGAAAAGAGACTACTTCAGCTAGCTTTTCAGTAAAAAATTCAATAGTCTTTATATATTTGTTGCCCAGGCTGTAGGGCGACATGATAATTTGTTGACCCAAGGCATAATGAAGCCCAAGGGAAAATGACCTGGCACTTAGAAAATTTTGCCATTTCTCCTTATAATTTGGGCAACAAGATATCTATACCAAAATACAGAATCAACAAAGACTATGCTTTTCATATAACCAAACTGTTACTCTTGTGTTTGGAACACTTCACAGAGTACAAAGCAAGACAGATCTGTCTAAAACCAACTAGGGACCTCATTCACAAAACATTCATAAAATGATCGCACCCATAAACATTGCAGAATTACTCTGCAATTCAAAATTTTGTATTAACAATAGATGCAAAAAATTCCACAACTGTAAACCTTGCAAAATATCTTTGTTAAAGATAGTGATTTTTAATCTTTGTCGACACGAGTTCTGAAAACGTTGTGTAAATGATCTGTAAACCCTACATTTGTGAAATGTCCCCATGCTTTGTGAATGAAGTCCCTGGCGGAGCTCACTGTGACAGAAACAACAGAAATTTACAAGAAGGAGAATAGGAGTTTGTCACCCTGGCATATGACAGATTCAAGGCATTAACCAATCCCTAAATCTGTTTCATCTGTGAGATGCAATAATGTGCTACTGTAAATAACAATACACAAATAATCTAGTTTGACAACTTACCGTTAGGCTTTTCACAAGATACTAAAGCACCTTGCATGCAGTTCTTTGGGTAGAAAGAACCAAGGTTTGGTTTGTATGTTAATGTTGCAGTGCATGCATTTCTAGGATCAATTTTGCCCTCTTTATTCCCATGCCAGGGTCTGCAAAGAAAACAAATTATGCATAATGAATGAATCAAAACCAAATGATCGCAAATATCATTCTTGATAAATCTAGCGCCTGTTCTAATGGCCTGACAAAATAATATCTATGACTGGGTTTATACATGTAAGCGCTTAAAGGGTCCTAAATCAAATTTCTAAACACTTTACAAGAGATCCTAGAAAGATCTTGACACCTATCATCAGTAGATCTTCGATAGACCTATGACAGACTGTTCTTTTCCCTTCTTACTTTAAGTTCTCTATATGCCTTCAATAACTTGAGCCTCTACTTCAATTTCAAGTGCCAACTTTTTAATAGCAGTTCCAAAATGTGGCATGCAAAACTAGACCCCATGTAGAGCCTCCATATAACTTTTAAGAAAGATCCCTTCAGGATATTGTAAGAAATAGTGATAACAGGAATTGTTTAAGGACAGACGAAGGATGACGGACCACAGAAGAAAGGTGATTTGATAAGCCCACCTTTAATATGATGGTGGGCTAAAAGTGCCATTGCTTTCTCTGGTGGTATTTGCCATGTCTTTTAAACAACAATAAATCTGATCAAACGGGTTGGAACTGCTCTAGAATTCATGAACACATATAATACTGGGGTGTAACAAAGAAGTGGGATAAATTCTCAGATAATGTGATAATAACTGAAAGTTTTATTCCTGTCCTAAAATATAAGGAAATTTTTTACCCTGTTTTATTTTCACCCACATTGTCAATGAGCAAATTCAAAACTGGGGGATATCAAAATGATAAATTCATCGAAAAGAATTGTGATGAGACTGGGCAAATTTAAAACAAGGCGTAACTGATTGTTAGTGCTAAAATAACACAAGGCAAAAAAAGCATGTATACAGTAAACAGAATGCTTATTCACAGTCCATCATACATGTACAAAGCCTTGAATTAGTGTGCGTAAAGTGTGTAAGAAATTTAAGTATCTTCCTGGACAGAGGCTGGTCTTCACCCAGATGCATTTGTAGCCAGGGTCTTGAGTCCTTGAGTCCTCCAACACTTAAAACTTAAGTTATTATATGACTGAAACATTGTCTAAGATGGTCCAAAACAACACACGTTACAGTATCTCCTGCTTAAGAGACTGTCAGAGGGAAGATGCAAAAATGGTCATATATGTCAGGCAGTCTCTTAATTCATGTGATTTGTACAGGGAAAGAAGGCATTTTGGAAAGCATGCATTTAGGTCATAAAAGGTAGGTTGTCCTTTTAATTCAGCGACAGACTAGACTGTACATGTAAAAAAAACAAACAACTTACATCTCAGATTTATTATAGGCGTATCCATCTATCCATGTCCAAGTTCTGTTGACCAGTCGGACACCAGTCCACAGCCATGTTCTGCTTCCCCTGTGTATTTGATCTTTGAACCACTCCTGTAATTACAATTCATTGAAATGACAGGTAATGATCAATCATATCTCACTCCCTAATATAATTCAAGATACATTGTATTTGGGCCCCAGCTATTCAATCTTTAATAGATTCATCCAATGAGAGAAACATAACCCTTTAGATAAAATACAGTGAAACATGTAAATATAGACCTCCTTCTTAACACAAATAAAACAATCTTCATAGGAAGTCTGTCACTATATACAGGTAAGGACACATAAAAAACAATAATAAGACTTTTGCTTTTACTAAAAATCATCATTAAAATTTACTTTAAAATCATAGTTCCTGCTTATTTGGTTTTACAGTGGAGTTGGTTTATAACAGTCAAAGGGGATTTACTTTTGACTTTGTCATCTAGACATCCGTCGTTTTAAACATCAGAATTTACTACATGTATAGATAAATAGTAATTCTTTTCGGGGATTTTATTCCTCTTCATTATAGCACTGAATTCGCTTTAAGCCGATTCATTATCGACCGAATCTACTGTACTTTGTTTTTCATTCACTCATTACAGTGTTCTCCCTAGGCCCTTATAGCACGATGGAACCACCACAATATTTCAATTCAACACCACGCTATCTGCATTACCAAGGCTACTCTATTTTTCTCTCCCATCAGCCTGTTTCATTTACATAACTAGCAATTATTGACCAAATTAGAGCAATTCAAAGGTGAATTTATGTTTAAGTGTTGCTTATAATACATTTCCATGGGCAATCAAACAATAAACTACTGTTTGGTGCAAATTTACACTTTACATGTAGACTAACATGCACTAAAGAACCCCCGCACTATCCAAAATTTCTGAGAAGAACACTGCATTACATTCCTACATTTTTCTTCGCGATATTCACTAACAAGACTGAAAGATTGCAAATATTTGTCATTGATCTGGATGTTTAGATTTCTAAACAATGATAAAACAACAACATTTCATCACTGGAAATTTGAATACTTTTGGGTCAAGTCTAGTAAATAATTAATTTTTTTTTTATTTGTTTCAATATCTTTATTGTCCTCAGCATATTAAGGATGAGTAGAGTTGAGGAGCTCTACTCATTCTTTACACAAACAGCATTCCATATGCTAATCTAATGTAATAATAATACTGCTTATTATACAAAAGTACTGTTAGAGTTGTTTCATAATGATGACTAGGTCAGTGTAAAGATTTGAGTGTTATCAAAAGAGCGGAAAAGGGGAGGGTGAAAGGGAGCAAGGAGTGAGAATATTTTTGAAGTGGGAGAGGACGTGATAAGAGTTGTTGTCAGTATTACATTTAGGCACAGTAAAGGGCTTTTCTTTGTGTTGACTACCAATTGACATTGCTAAATTATTAATAATCCCATTATTATATTTTGAATTTGGTCTAGTAAAGTCTAGTAAATTTATTGGTAAGAAAAATTCCCAACTTGTAGGGAAAAAAGAAGAAGAAAAGATGGCGGTCAATGAGAGTAGACATGCTTGACCACTCTTCACACAAAAGACCTTGCATATATGTTTTTCGTGGTGATCTCATGCTGAAAATTGTACAAAAAGTGTATACTGTATCAGGGAAGACATTCATACACTTATTTATGGCGATTCAAGAATTTTTCACTTATATGGAGACGTAACCATATGCCTATGAAGGGATATAATATTTGTCTGATACTTACCACTTACAGCCTTTGAGCAGTGAATCAACGTTCTGAAATGTGCTGACACCTGCTGTGACAAAGGACCTCTGTTTCTACTGTCTCATCTGAATGACAGAAAAAGCCAGCCAAGCGTTGAAGCCTGCTGCATTGGTTTGAACCTAAGACCTCAGTCAGAAGGCAAACATGCTCACCACAGAGCCAAAGCAGCTCGTGAAAGACATTTTAAAGTTCTTAATCCAATCCTTGACAGGTGACCTTAGTCATTACGATCTCATTTGAGAGAAATGAGACTAGCATTGTCACATCCTGGACTTGACTTTATGAATATGATATTATGATTTTCAGGCAACCACATTTGAATGGAGCCTTGCTCTTGAGATTTTGGTCACATCTTTTTATATCTATTGAATCGAGTTTTAGATATGATGTGCACATGACATAGTTAACATCTATGAAAGAGTCATTTTGCTGCTCATTAGAAAGCCCAACCTTCGATTGGCAACCTTAGCTGTCTCGGTCCACATTGGAACCAGGAGATCCTGGGGGTAGGTTCTAATATCTGAAGGCAACTGCTTTTTCTTGTTTCGTTTGACAGTGGGTATCGGCACATGAAAGACCCTTCACCGCAATACATCACCCTAATTAGCATAAGTGGAAATTCCTGAACTTGATGCCCTAGGATTTCACTGAAATTATCTTGACAAGGGCATTAATTACTAATTCCACAATAATCTCAATAAAGGAGCCTTACCCAGTCTGTATCATTATGAAAAACTGTGATAGTTGCATTCCGTGATGTGCATACAACTAGAGCATCATTAAATCTGTACTGCTGTACCGTGAAGAAATAACAATTGCCTTTGTACTCTGTCCAGGTGACTGGGCATACACTAACTACACAAGCATCTGGAAAATAAAAACATATATACATGTATCTTAAATACCAATTCTTAAGTGCTCTGAATCAAAGGACTACATGTCTTCTGTGACCTAAATCATTTTATGTATGGTTTATATCATCAGACCTGAATTAAGAGGCCGCCTATCATATGTGACTCTGACACTCTTAGCTCCTTTCCTAAGCTGTCTGGTCTCTTAAAACAGATCAGAATACATCTGTATATGGTATTGTTTCTGATTCTTCTTATGCCTATGTTTCAAGATGAATAAAATATGATATTGACTTTAAAAAATATCTTGTTACATGGACATGTATGTGACAGGGATTGAGAGATTTAACCAAATGGTTTTACTGTTTATACATCCGATAAATGTACATAAAAAACAGTGAGATCGAAGAAAGCAAGGACCTGTAGGTAGCCAATTTAGCCATTGAGCAATTTTGGGGGAAATTGGCTAAAAATAATTGTAATTGGCTAATTTTCTGGCTTACAATTTTTCATTGCTGTGTAAAAAATGGTACTTTTTTGTATCTTGTTACGGGTTAGGCCTATCTGTTAAGATATAGTTTAGCAATGAATGTAAAGAAATGAAAAGGTGCTGATTCAAAATGTAGACATTAGGTAATAATGCCTAAAGTGGCTAGCAGATGTCAGTCTTTGTAAATTATCAAAAACATTTCACATACTGGTAAAATGTTCATTGGCTAATAAAATTATCCACTGGCTAAAAAAAATCTTGGTTGGCTAATTTTTTGGGCTAAAATTGTTCTGGGTCCAGGGTGAGCCCTGCTCTTGACATAGGTACATGTATCTTAAAACAGCCACTGTCCCAGGTTTGACTGTATCAGAACTGTCAGTACATGGTAGGGACAAAACTGCCTCTGTTACATGTATGCACTCTCTTTGATCTTTATCATCAGTGTACATACACAGAGATTATACATCATGTGACAAACTGTACACATACTCAAGTGCATCTTATCTAACACAATCTTGTGATTACACTGCTGAGTGCTGTGAATTTTGTGTAATATATCAATATCTAAGTGTTGGTTTTTTGCCATATATCATCTGGCAGCTGTGTACTTTTACTTCATTGCAGTGTTCTCGCAGGTCCTTTCAGCATGGAGATCTATACTGGTACATTTACCACCATGTCACTTCATTTACTTAAACAAGAGAGTGCTGTTCATTTATGGTATCCAAACATGACCATTAAAACAAGAGCCAAGACAGTGCTGTGAATTTGTATGTATCACGATTCAATGTTCAAGTGGGTTTTTTTTTCTTTTCTCCATATACATGTATTATCTGGCAGCCGCATACTGTTTACTCATTACAGTGTTCTCCTAGGTTCTTTTAGAATGGAGATACATTGTAGTATTTGTACTAATACATGTACCCCATGCTACTTCATTTATCCAAGCATGGCTGTAACAAGAAAGTGCTGTGAATTGGTGTATATCATTATTCAAGTGTTTTTCTATTCTCGATCCACATACAGTCTAACTTACCCTAGCGACCCACTGAATTAAAGGAAAACCTGTCTTACATGACCTAAATGGTTGTTTCCTAAAATAGTTTTTTTCCTTTATAAATCACCTGCATTAAGAGACCACCTGTCATATGTGACCCTTTTGGCTCCTTCCCTTGGATGGTCTCTTAAAACAGGTTTAACTGTATCATCTGACAGCTGTGTAATATTCATTCATTTACAGTTTTCTCCCACATCCTTTTAGCATGGAGATACATGTACTCACTACTCAGGTGTATGTACAATCATGCTATTTCACATATCCAAATATGGCCATTACAGGTATAACAAGAGTTGACTGCATGTATTCAATCACAAAAATACCCAAACTACTGATACATGAACCATCTGCATGTAGGCTATAGCTGATTTTCTTGAACCTCAGTGTCTTCATTGATTTCTTTCCTACATGAATTGAGTATCGATATGTACAGACATAGACCTGTTTTGAGATATGGGGGCCTATGGTGGCTGCCATTTTTTTTAACTCAGTTACATTTACCTGAGGAAAAATTGTCAATATCCTACAAGTACTGGTAAACTGGCTAACTTTCTCCCATAATCATCTTTGGTTATAGCCTTAAAAGATTTCTTCTTTACCAAGAACTAGTGACTTGTTCCTAATATCCAGCCAAATGATATGGACTTTTACTTAATACAATGTGTGGATGCAATAACTTTTTGCGATTGAATTTGCTGCCTGCCTAGTATTAAAAAGCTTCCAACACTCAAGGCCATGTACAGTTCGTACACATGGCTGAAAAATCACATGGGTTAATGACTGGGACAGAGGTCAGTAAGTTTATCTATGATGATATTTACATATAGATCTGTGCAGCAGTGTTTGTGTTGTCTATACATTCACACTTATCAATTATAAGTGCATCTAGTGTAAACCAAGATAACACAGTGAATTAATTTTTCAAGCACATCAATAACACATGTACCAGTACAAGTACATGTGAGAAAGGAAGCGCATATGCATGTATATTCATAAACAAATTTGTATTGGCAAGGTCACCATTTGACCAAAACACTAGAATTTTTTTTTCATTTTGTACAAGTACTTTTCACTTTACATGTACCTGTGTCAACCTTTTTTTTTAAAAAAAAAATAATCCCAAACTTGCACACTATAGAAAGCATTTATATATACTGAACTGTGATCAGAAAATTTATATTTACATGCAGGGCATCCCCAAATCAATCCAATAAAACCTTAAAGAAAAACTTGGATATATTCAAAGGCATATACGGTATGTTTACAAATGACAGATAACCTGCTTTCTGCCTTGTTAAAAAACCTTTTAAATGAGTCAGTCACCTGAGCTGAATTTCCCCAAATAAAACCATTGAAGCAGGGCTCACCCTGGAGGTAGCCAATTTAGCCATTGACTAATTTTGGGGGAAATTGGCTAAAAATAATTGTAAGTGGCTAATTTCCTGGCTAACAGTGTTTCTGTTGCTGTGTAAAATGTGTATCTTTTGATTGGTCTCATATGTTCAAATAAGTCTGGCCTATCTGTTAGAATTTAATTTAGCAATTATCAATGACAAGAAATAAGAGGGAGATTACTCAAGATGTATAGGTAACATACTCATAGTGGCTAGCAGATGTCATAAAATATAAAAAAAAAAAAAAACATTCCATATACTGGTAAATGTTCCTTGGCTAATAAAATAATCCATTGGCTAAAACAGCTTATATCTTGGTTGGCTAATATTTTGGCTAATAATTTTCTGAGTCCAGAGTGAGCCCCGATTGAAGGCTTAACAACTCAGATCTATAAAGGATTCTGGCTGGGAAAAGAAAACGGCAGCATATGAAAACAGCTCTCGGCAGAATCCCCAAACACCAATTCAAAGGGATGAGCACACAATGAAGCATTGAACAGAACCATTCAACAATATCTCCATATGAGTAAAATATTTTGAAGTAACCGCCAATAAATAACAACACAATTTGAGTACGGTAAGGCATAATGAAAAGTTATAACAATGCTACCTCAGTACCCTGAGGATTTTGGGCTATTTTCCCTGTGGCAAATGATCTTTTTTTCCCCAATTTTAGCCAAAAAATCCCAATGATGATGAAAATGAAATTCGGGCCTAAAATAAGTGATAAATAAGGCTCTGTAGATCTAAGTCTGTTTTGAATGTTTACAAGTGATAAAAACTGCATTATCAGGGTTATGACATGTAAGAAATCCATTTTTCTTTTTGTCAAAATGCATCGAAATTCCTAATTCCAGTCCCACATTAACAAAATAGTGAGGAAAAGTAATTGTACCCGATTGTCCTGCATCAGTGAATCATACTGAATTGTTGACTCACAGACTGGAGAAGGCAGGGGCACTATGGCATGTAGTTACAGTGCAACGAAGAAGGTATTTTACTATTTTGACTTTTCTTACCAGAAAAGTCAAAATGGTAAAATACCTTCTTCGTTGCACTGTAACTACAGTATATGGCATGGAAATTCTCAAACCGAAATCTACAACCAATAAGCCTAAGGGATTAAGGCACAATTGCATGTACAATCAGGAACAGGGACTGTAGCAATGTTGCACTACCTGTCCTAAGTCTGACACGTAGAACATTCAAACAAATTTTGACGTTTCAACTTCAATCTGCAGACGAAAAACCCGCCAGAAAGACAACAGGAAGTGACGACATAACATTATAAGGAAGTCATATACGGAGAATGAACAACGGTATACACGGAACGCTTTTGTCGGAATTTTTAAATTATGCGAAATAATAAATCAGCCACAAAATCTTCATCATAAGGAAAAGAAAACTGGACAGCGATAGGAACAGCAATAACAGTTCAAAGTACTATTTGTGTGGCATGTATTTTTCTTTATTATTTCTAGATCAGTATATCATATGCCACAGACGTATGAAGCATCGGGTATATACAGTAACGTGCCAAAAGTATGTCATCTAATGTAATTTTCCCATAGGCGTCTATGCTAAATCAACCTTTTTTTCAGTAACTGTCACAAATTAATTCTTTCATCAATTCATTCAAAATTTCATATGTTTATAAGAAATTCTATTTATTTTCATCTGGTTTTCGGTTTACATTTCTTTGAAGCTTCATCTTAGAGAAACATCAATTTTTCTTTGCAACAAGTATTTTGTTGTTGGCACCATGTACATGTAATATGAACAAAGAGGGAAATGACGCCACAGATTTTGCTTTTCACATACAAACACCTGCAGTTTTCATAAAAAGAAATTGATACCCTCAAAACCAGTGTAGAAAGATTGCCCATGGACTTTCATACAAATGTGCAAAGTTTTAAAAGATTTCATTAAACATATGAGTCAGGAAAATCATTTAAATAAAACTTATTTTACATAGAAAGTAATGGGAACATGATTTTAGTTGACATACTTTTGGCATGTGAATGTATATGTCCCTGATGTTAATTTTTAGGTTACATATATTTGTTTAAAAAAAATTGAGACAAAACCGGATGGACGATTGTATTAGTTTTCGGCTTTTCTTCCATTTTTTCAAACTACAATGGATATATAGTGCAAAACTTTACAGTTTACAGAGAAACGGCAGACAAATGCATGGGATGCTTGCAGAAATAATTTACATACGCGGATCCAGAGACGTATATAGCACATACATGTACGTCTCTGGCGGATCTAAGGGGTCGACTTCTGGCAAGATAAAAATGAAATCCCTTTAACTTATGTCAGCATCTAAGCATCGTTGACCAATGATCATAGGCTAATTCATATATAGTAAATACTTTGCAAATTTCGGTCTGGATCTGGACCCCCAGACCCGTCTCTAGATCCGCGCGTGTTATTATATGACATAAATGTTACCGATACATCATTCGGCCGGTTACATAAGACTTTATGGGAAAATTTTTATTTATACTTACAGAAACTCGAAAGTAAAACCAGATATAGTAATCCTCTTTGATCGGAATTCATTATAAAGGCATCTTCTTGACGCAAACCAAAATTCAATATCCTAGGCTAATTATATAATAAAACAGAATATTTTAAATTCATTCAACTAAACCACAAAACAACGCTTCTTGAGTCTGAACTTCAAACTTTGATATGGTACAAGCCTCCAAATAGAGATAGGCCGAATTCCAAATCTTCATATCATACAGGTAACTTCATCTAATATATACCACAGGTAGATACAGGCTAGGTACGGCTAATGCGTATGGCCGTCCCTGATTACGAAATGGGCAGCGTGTCCTTGTTATAAAGTGTATACGTTGTTGTTTAACGTCCCACTCAAGAATATTTCACTCATATGGAGACGTCACCGCGTGGTTGTGAAGGGCTACAAATTTTGCCTATGCTCGGCACTGCTGGCCGTAGAGCAGGGAAGGTTTTTTAACGTGCCAACACCTACTGTGACACGGGACCTCCGTTTTTACTGTCTTATCCGAAAGACAGGGACGGCCAACCGCGGAGTGGCGCTACGCGGCTCGAACTCGGATTTTTCGAACATAAAGTCGAACACACTAACCACTCGGCCATGCATATGCGGATCAATGGGGGTCGACCATGATCATTTGTCGTTTATACAATCCTCCATTTCATTTTGAGGGTGCCTATCCCAGCCTTCACCTCTTTTCTCTCCGGATAAAGTGTGGTCTCACGCAGAGACGTATATAACAGTGTTATATACGTCTCTGTCTCACGTTAAGGGGTTGCTACGGCCATATTGGACCAAATTCAGCCAAAATGAAGAAATGCTTATATTTTAAACAGGCTTCAAGTGAAGCCAAATATTTGTGTACCAATAAAGTCTTGGTG
>JACSZP010003455.1:0-11041 GCA_016161895.1 Pinna nobilis | reverse complement strand
CCCCATTGCAAGGGACCCGGCCCCATTCCCAAAGAAGTGAAAAAAAACCTGGCATCTAATACATGTCATGACTGATGATATTGTAGGACGTACTGGGCACTGACAGGCATACCTGAGTGAAGGTTCATATTTGTGTATACTGGGGAAAACAATGCATGGTATGTTGTTGTTGTTGTATTATTGTTTAAAGTCCCACTCAAGAATATTTCACTCATATGAAGACGTCACTGTGTGCCTGTAAAGGGCGAAAAATTTTGCCAATGCTCGGCACTTATGGCGATAGAGTAGGGAGGGTTCTTTTACGCGCCAACACCTACGGTGAAAGGGGACCTCGGCTTTTTCTGTCTCATCTGAAAGACAGGGACGGCCAACCACAGAGTGGAGCTGCACGGATTCGAACCCCAGTCCCTTTGATTCGAAGTTGAACACACTAACCTCTTGGCCATGGAGGCCCCATCCATGGTATGCAAAATAAGCTTTTACAAAGAATACTCATTCAATGAATGACTCTTAAGACTTTTTCTGAGAAATTTCTTCACAAGCCTAATGCTCAGTCTCAAATGACTCCAATTTAATCCTTCCAGAAATAAAATGGACTACAGTGAAACTTGTTCAGTCAAACCTGTCTTAAGAGACCGTCCAAGGGACGGAGCAAAAAGAGTCACATATGACAGGTGGTCTCTTAATTCAGGTGATTTGTATAGGAAAACCCCATTTTGGGAGCTATACATTTAGGTCACATAAGACCTTTCCTTTAAGTTTTCCTTTAATTTGACAGTGAGTCGCTAAGCCAGGTTAGACTGTATATAACAGCCTCATTGGGGACAGCAGAATATAGTCTTTGTGACAAGGTGGTCTTTATATAGAGGTTGATTTGTACACAAATGGTACTATTGATTTCTAAGTACGGTTACTAAAAATTCATACTTTTGATTACAATCACTGCATAATTTTAGGGTAACTTTTTCACAAAGAATCTTAAAATCAAAATCTCTCGTAATTATAAGTTAGTGATTTTTCAATTGGTCATATTTTGTTTATTTCACGATTCACCTAACCAATTGTGACCATTTTTTTTTTTACATGAACAGTATAAATCAGATTGTGACTATGTTTATCGAATTACATCAAGAATTTGTCAGATAAACAATATTAAAATTTCATACACTTTCGACTACAAGTGATTTTTATCGTAAGATTCTTTGTGAAAAGGGCTGCAGGACTCTGAACTACAGAGAAAACAAGTTGTGTTTGTAAGATACTGGATCCCAAGCACATAAAAAATGAGTCTACTTCAAACAAAACTAAAATGATATTTAAAGAATACTGTTCACCTTTTTGTTGAAGTCACATCCCTTTTTGGCCAGAACTCTGAGTGTCCGAATGTCCTGATTCTGGACAGCTAGATGGACGGCAGTTTGACCATGTGTGTTACAGGCGTCAGGGTCGGCTTCATACTGTAGCAGCAGATCAGCAGCTCCAGCTTTATTGCTGAAAGTGAGAGTGAAAAAGATAAAATGGGGAAGCTGAAAAATAATTACTAAGGTCTCAAATTGCACATGGCTGGTTCAATATCTGTATTTCACATACAGGTATTCTATGGAAATCCTTGAGTTTGAGACCTTTATCTTTAATGGCAAAAGAAAAAAAGAATTAGCAATAAATCAATCTTTGACCAGTGAGTGTTATGAACTAGCTCACTGATGTTGAGGACAAAAATAAAATGGGGACAATGTCCCTGTGTACTGTAAATTCCTTATTTTTCGCTAGTCCTTAACTCCACGATCTTGCCCTTTTGCATCAAATCATGAGGATTTAAAATCGCGACCTCCCAACATCTTGAAATTATATGTTGCGTCAGCAATCCAGTTTCCTGAGAGCTGAGGCATAAAATGGTCTGATTATTTTATATTATCTGTTCTCAGTTTAACTTGGTTTAGTCTCATAAATCAAGACTCGCATGTTAATATTCCAGCGAGAACAAAACGTCGGCTCAATTAAAGGCAAAAAAAAATTTCTGAGGGCGTCAATTCCCAAAATTATGCTCGTATTAGTTCCTGGTTTTTTATGTAGGAATTTACAGTTAAATACAGTGGAACCTCGCTTAAAGACCACCTCACTTAGGAGACCACCTCACTAATCAGACCAGCAAAACACAGTCTGTTTATCTTTATTTTAAGCTATTTCAACCTCACTTAAGAGATCAACTCACTAATCAGACCAATTTAAGCCAGTTACTTGGGTGGTCTTAATAGTGAGGTTTCACTGCATATCATAATTCATGGCAATTTTAGACTTATTGAATGGTTCCTCATGACGTACCTTGAAACAGCTGTCAGTAACGGGGTGTTTTGACTGTTGTTGACGGCATTTACGTTTGCACCATGTTTCAACAGAGCAGCAATGACATCATCTCCACAGGTCGTACTCTCACAAGCGAAATGCAACAGTGTCGTCTCATTAATTATCTCCCCTGTCTAAGAAAACAAATTAAGTTGAAAGCTTTGTTGCCTTAGAGTAGGGCTGATTTTGTGAATACAGTTTAATCTGTTTTAAAAGACTCTCAAGGGAAGAAGTGAAAAGGGTCACATATGACAAGTGGTCTCCTGATTCAGGTGAATATTTAGGAAAAAAAACATTTTGAGAATACTTGTACATGTATTACATTAAGACAGGTAGTCCTTTAATTCAGTGGGTCGCTCAGACAGGTTAGATTGTAGTTTGTAACCTGACAATATCAAGGTCATATGTTTACAGTACTAATGTTGAGTACAGTAAATCCTGGTTTAGCAGTCATCGGTATATAATGCCACCTGGTCACAAAGACCATTTTTGGGTGTCCAGAAAAATATTATTTATGTACAAATCAACCTCTGTATATAGACCGTCTACCTATAAAAACTGGTTTTCTTGTGTTCCTATGGATATTGCTATATTCAAGTTTCACTGTATTACTGGACATTCAAATTTAACACTTTCAACACCACAGACAGAATGGACTGGTCTAATACAATAGAACAGAGCATATCATTCTAATACTTGGGGATGAAATGTTTAAATCAATGTTATCTCATGCTTGTTTATCCATAGTGAACTATCACTGTCATTTTGAGAGCTGTAGTTATTTTGTAGAAGAGTGATTATCTACTGGCCATGTGGTTTATGGTATCAAACCTTTTTCAGGGTGGCCAACTTTTCCTATTCTTCAGATAAGATATTGAAAACTAGAACTAGACTTATACACCCCATTGCATAGTACTGAAACCATTTTTAAGGAATAAAGTCATGTGACCTTGACCTTTGACCTTCCGATCCTCCTTGAGTCATGGGCGACCCATGTGTGAAGTATCAATATTGTAGATCCATGGGAACTTGAGTTATAGCGCAGAAATCATTTCCAAGGAATGGAGTCATGTGACCTTGACCTTTGAACTTCTGACCCCTAAATTGATAGGGATCCTCCTTGAGTCATGGGCAACCCATGTGTGAAGTATCAACATTGTAGACCCCTGGGTCACTTGAGTTCTGGTGCAGAAATAAATGGACAGACAGACAGATGGACAGACAGACAGACATGGTGCATCCAGTACACCCGGCCTCTACAACTTGTTGACTGGGGGGTATAAAGAGATCCCGTGTCATAGTAAGTGTTAGCATGTTTGACAAACCCTTCACTGCTCAATGGCCGAGCAAAGGCAAAATTTGTGGCCCTTCACCCGCACACAGTAACGTCTCCATATGAGTGAAATATTCTTGAGCGGGACGTTAAACAACAATACAACAACAACACTGCTCATTGGCCATAATTTGAAGCCCTGAAAATTCACCAGAAAATAGTACAAGTGAAAGATTCTTGAGTGCGGTGTTCAAAAAACATCACAACTACAACAACAACAACAAAAAGATAATATCTTTAATCATTGCAAAATATCATAAAACCATCCAAGACAATGCTGGTTGGAAATTTCAAGCTATGTAATTTAAGGCTTATCAAACTGTAAATTGCACCACAATTTAGAAAATAGTAACTTTTGACCCCCGACAAAGTAAAATAAAATGTGGAGCGATCAATCTCATTAATGGTTACATACCATTCTGGGGTCCTTTTTGAGGATCTGGGTGATTTTCTTGGCATCTCCTCCCTCCAATGCTCTCTGGAAGTCTTTTTTCATTAAAGATGGATCTCTATCTGCCAAAAAAAAAAAAAGAAAATGGAAAATGGAACTTCTGCAGGATAGATAGATGACACTACAGTGTGGCATGCGGAGCAGGAGTTGCTTAGCCTTCCAAGCACCTGAACTCACCCCAATTTTTTTAGAGGGACTTATATTATTGATCTATCTTTAATATATGTGTGATTGTGTAGATTCTTACTTGTGGCATTCTCTAGACTTGCTTTAGCTATGGTTCGGTCTTATGTCCGATTAATGATTTTGGATTGCCACTCGGTCTCTTCGACTCCCCCTTTTTTTTTAGTGCCATTGCTTATGTGTTTTGATGTAGTGTTTCTGACTGTAGTGTATGGTCTCCCAATATTGTTCGACTGTTTCTACAGACACTGTTTAACCCTTTCAACCCCATGTAATAGAATGGTACGCTCTTTTCTATTGTCACGGATCAGTTCATTTCAGGCTGAGGTATGGAAACGGTTAATAATGGTCATTGCCACTGTGTCAAGTGAGGTACATTATATAAATAGAGCAAAGTTACATAAAATGTTCATACATAAACCATACATGAATAAGTCCTTACACATACCATCAAAGCAACAAGTTTAAATACATATGCCATGTAAGTAGCAGGTCCATAGGGGTTGCTGTGGCCTAGTGGTTAGCATATTCGTCTTCTGAAGGAGAAGTCAGGGGTTCAAGCAAAAGACACATTGTGGTTGGCGGTTATGGTCTTTCCGATGAGACAGTAAACACTGAGGTCCCGTGTCACAGTAGGTGTCGACTCGTTAAAGAACCCTCCCTGCTCTATGGCCATACGTGCCGAGCATAGGCAAAATTTGTCACTCTTCTTCGGTACACTGGGACGTCTCCATATGAATGAAAAATTCTTAAGTGGGACGTTGAATTATGCAATCAACCAACCAAGTTCCTACGCTTACCATATATCATATCGTCCTGCTGTTGTTTGCTTCCTGAAGTGAAGGAGTTTGATAAATCGTTTGCCATATGCTCGGCTGTACTCCTTACCGGCATGGTCTTGGATAAATCTTTCTGAGTAACATCACAATCCATGCTGATGCTTCCGTTCATGGAATCAAGTTGTTCTCTGGGAGCTGTGGTTTGTTTCTCATCTCGTTCCTGGATTTCCGGCTTTCTATCCTGGAAATCATCTGGATCACCCTGTGCTGGCATCAGGCAGTCCGGATTGAATTTTACTTGTTGCTTGCCAAAGCTGACTAGTACATCCCCATCAGAGTCAATATTGATTATCACACCCTTCTTTCCAAGAAACTAAAATGAGATAACAAATGTTTGATCCTAGAATGATATAAAACTTCCACTTGATTGAATCAAATAGTGACAGTGCTGCCAGGAATAAGTAAACTGATATGAAATTGGACTTGTAATTTAGACATGTATGATCACTCACCTACAATATGTTACCTTCGTTTCCCTTTTTTTTTAAAATTTCAATCTCATGCAAGGACTGATTGGTAAGTTGTGAGCCTCGTATTGCAAAAGTCCCGCTTGTCTTGTTTATTTCAGAGTGCTACCTCGTCCATATACATGTATAGGCTACTGACCAAATGAGAGCAGTCTTTGGATACATGGCCCTGTATAGTCAGAGAATAGTAGGACTCAAAAAGAACATCCTTGCATACCTCCTTCCATATGAGACTTACAACTAATCAATCTGTCCTCATAATAATTAGAGTGGCCCCTATTTAAATAGTGCCAAGACCGTTACATGTACATGTATTATCAGAAATTCAAAATGTGAAAAGTTTACTGCTAGCACCAATTATTGTGATATGCCGACCAGGCTTTGAACGTGGAACCCTTAGCATGGTAGGCAAGCATTAAACTAAACATGAAGCCAAAAGACTGAACATTTGGTTCTAGGGCATAACCCTAACTATGTTTAAAACAGTAATCAATGTAATGGAACTACTGGTTTTGATGGGGCCTCTGTAGCAGAGTGGTTAGCGTGTTCAACTGCAAATCAAAATACCCAGGTTTTTGCCGCGTAGTGCCACTACGAGGTTGGCCATCCCTGTCTTTCAGATGAGACAGTAAAAACTGAGGTCCCGTGTCACAGTAGGTGTTGACACGTTAAAGAACCCTCCCTGCTCTATTGCCATAAGTGCTGAGCATAGGCAAAATTTGTAGCCCTTCACCGGTACACGGTGATGTCTCCATATGAATGAAATATTCTTGAGTGGGACGTACGTTAAACAACAATACCATACCATACTGGTTTTGATGGATATAAGGAAGCTGGCAACAGTGTTTCATTAAAGCTTGCCTAGTTAATTTTGAAAACTGAAAAAAGATTGAAGATTGAACAAAACTGAAAGTACTTCATGTATCACGGATGCCCGATAATGTGTTTATGGGACTAATATATCCGATGGTGATGGAACATAGCTCTAAATAATCTTCCCCCGCTGAATATGACGTTGGCACTGGGTATCGACTTCTATCATCATTCCATCACTAATAAAATCAATAGTCCTACAACACAAACATTATCATGTACCAAGTTGTACATGCATATGAAATACAGCGGAACCTCGCCTAAAGACCACCTCGCTTAGGAGACCACCTCACTAATCAGACCAGCAAGAGCCACAAAAATTCAGTCTGTTTTTCATGCTTAAAAGCTATTTCAACCTCACTTAGACAGATCAGTTTTAGCTAGTCACTTGGGTGGTCTTAATAGCGAGGTTCCACTGTAGTTTTATTTTAATAGACGGCACAGTGTTTACAATAGTACAAAAAAATCCCCAAATCATCGCACGCTTGCATCTCTGGAAAAAGAACCGTCAAAATAGGTTTGTGTCAAAATAGGTTACTAACAATACCTACCTCTACAAATTCATCTTTCCAGGGACCATGGCCATTTTGCATTCTTTTCACCGCTTCTCCGTTGCTATTCAGTATGACCACCTGATTTTTCTTAAATTGTTGAACCTGAAAATGAGGTCAACGTCATATGGATTATTTCTTGAGCATTCTAAGTTGTCAAATGGAATTGTTTTAATTGAAATATATTGCTATTGAATTTCATTTTTTCAAAAGATACCCCTAAAAGAAAATGTGATTAATTTTACCAAAATGTGCCAAATTTTCTGGTTTTACCTTTGTTAAGGTCATTTCATGGAAGGGCATTTTCTTGCCGTTGAAGTCGACATACACCATTTGCCTATCCACGTTAGCCACTGTTCCAACCTGTCCGATTCCCTATAGAAATAAAAACCGAAGGCGCATGATACAAAAATACATTATTTTACAAACTACATGTAAAAATTAAGAAGTACAGAAAGTTAAATGTTTTCATTGGTAGTATATATATATATGCTGTAGTATTGTTGCTTTAATGTCCTACTGCAGAATTCTTTACTTATAACGAGACGTCACCGAGTGCTGGTGAAGGGCGATAAATTTTGCTTATGCTCAGCACCTAAGGCCGTAGAGCAGGGAGGTATCTCTTATGTGCCAACACCGACTGTGACACCAGACCTCTGTTTTTACTGTCTCATCTGAAAGACAGGGGCAGCCAACTGCAGCATGGATTAGGCTTAAACCCCAGACCTCACAATCAGAAGTTAAATATGCTTAACAATAGGCCATGGCGACCCCGGTTTTCACTGGTAGTCAAAGGCCAAAAGGTGGTAAAATTACTCATCTCTCTCATTTTTCTGGCTATTTTTTATATACAAATAAGCAAGCTTTAAATGAATAACATCCGTAATCCAATTCGCTACTTTTATCTCCTTTTGCAGATTTTCCTCTTACTAAGAAACTTACTCAAATCCTTATAATTTGACCAATAAATAAAATAGGCAAGGGTGCATGAGATAGATACACATGAACTAAGCACCAAAATAAAATAAAAAACCAAGCAATTTATCCAATGAAAATGATGTTTGTGAGTAGACTTTGGGGAGAGCACACTGTGTTTGTAAGTAGACTTTGGGGAGAGCACACTGTGTTTGTGTGTAGACTTTGGGGAGAGCACACTGTGTTTGTAAGTAGACTTTGGGGAGAGCACACTGTGTTTGTGTGTAGAATTTAGGGAGAGCACACTGTGTTTGTGAGTAGACTTTGAGAGAGCACAGTGTTTGTGAGTAGATTTTAGGTAAAGCTCATTGTGTTTTAAGTAGAATTTAGGGAGAGCACACTGTGTGTGAGTAGAATTTGGGATCAGCACACTGTGTTTGTGAGTAGAGTTTGGGGAGAGCACTGTGTTTGTGAGTGAAATTTGGGATCAACACACTGTGTTTGTGAGTAGAGTTTGGGGAGAGCACTGCGTTTGTGAGTGAAATTTGGGATCAGCACACTGTGTTTGTGAGTAGACTTTGGGGAGAGCACTGTGTTTGCGAGTAGAATTTGGGGACAGCACACTGTGTTTGTGAGTAGAGTTATAGGAGATCACACTGTATGTTAGTAGACTTTGGGAGAGTACACTGTGTTTGTGAGTAGACTTTGGGGAGAGCACACTGTGTATGTAATTTAGACTTTGGGGACAGCTCAGTGTCATTTCGAGTTAGAATTTGGAATAAACACAGTGTTTCTGTGACCACCGTTGCCCTCCTCCTCCCTACTGCATTAAACAGAAACAGAAGGTGATGGTCGACGAATTGTGTCATTTGGACGAGTGGAACTTTTACATGGAAGTCTATACAGTTAATCCTCCTTATTCTGGACACCAATAATCTGAACACATTAAGTTCAGGACAGACTATGCTTGAAACACAAAATTCAAAATGCACTGGCCATCATGAACGGTACATGTATGTTTCAGTTATATGGACACAAAATTCATCCCGACTATCTACTTGGGAACAAAAACATACATATTAATGAAGCTCCACTGCATTAGATGTTCTCATTTTTTCCTAAGCACTTTTCCCCCTCCCTGCTGGATTAGTAAATCTAGTAAAGTTTTTACTAAAAAAGGATAAGTCCCCCCCCCCCTATGATGTCAATGTCATCAAATTTTAAGTTGAATGTGACATCATATCATTTGTATATGTTACCTCCACTAAGCTGTCTTGCCAGGCTCCGGCCTCTTTCTGAATCTGCTGTAGTATGTCTATATCGACTCCGATTTTAACAGAGTCCCCCTTCTGCAGGCGTCCATCATTTTCATTTTGCTCTGGGGAGCAATCTTCTTCGTCTTCTTTTTCCCGTTCCTTCTGGAAAGCACCGGTGTGGGTCTTCCCTGGGAGCTCTGCATCGAAAAAAAAACTTCCAGTATCCATAGAATTAACACTTACTTACTGTAAATCCAGAAATTTTCGCAGAACTTTCTTTTAGCAAATCGATGGTCATGCAATCATTCGCGATACTATATATTCGTTAAAAGTTTGTGTTGTTTAATGCATATTAATATTATGACAGTATATTTAGCGAGAACTTTATTTTTGCGAGTAAGTACACTCATGTAATTACGCGAAAATAAAATTCTCGCGAATAAAACGGGATTTACAGTATTTAGTTTTCAATTGTTTCATCGGTAGTAAGGGAACAGTCAAGACCTAGGAGGTGTTGTAGAAAGCAGTTCTCTAGGTCTTCTCTGCTTCCGAAGACCAACGACTTGACTTTCCCCAAGTAAATATACCAATGAATCATGTGATTTATTACCCGATTCTCTATTTCAACCCCAAGTATCAGAATGGTATGCACTTTTCTATTGTCTTAGACCAGTCCATTTGGTCTGTGGTGTTGATAGGTTTAAGGAACCTCCAGAATTCTAATCAGAAATATCATCACTGAATTATTCTGCTTGAATGTGGGATACTATTTGTGAGCCATTCTCCGACAAGAAACAGTGCTATCCAACATTTCGACTGTTGCTCTCTGACATTATTCTATAGAATATCAATGTTATAATGAGTAATAATCAAAATAATAAAAAATACTTTATCTCAACTTAAATAGAGACTTGCAGGTACTGTATACAGGGAAAATTTCGCACCTGTTTTACTTTTGCCCCTCTCGCCTTTATTGTCAGTGGTGGAATTCAAAACTGATTGAATCAAAGAGTTAGATTCATTGAATAGAATTATGACCAGACTGGGCGAATTGAACACTGGGCAAAAATGTTTGTACATTTTGTAAGTGCATCAGGACAAAAAATTAGGCAGGGAGAAAATAACCCTGTATATAGTAATGATAAAACCTGTCTGTAACAAGACTATCCAATTGGGAAAGGTCCAGAAATAGCCACATAAAACAGTTGGTCCCTTCATTCAGGTGACACAGTGCTTGGTAAAAGTAAGACCCCCAGTGTCCTATTTAACACTTTAACGCTTTCACCCCTAAGTATCACTGTAGTATGCTCTTTTCTATTGTGTTGGACCAGTCTATTATGGTCTGCAGTGGTGAAAGGGTTAATGTTTCCCAGAAACATGCACAGTGTGTTCAGCGTGATCCACAGTCAAATAATTGTATGACATATCAATCTTTGAATTTTTAGATAAATGTCAATGTTTTATTCACAAATAGTATTATAATACTTTTATTTCATGGGACATGCCATTCTATGTATTTCTACATTGGTTGTATTGTTGTTTAACATATCCCACTCAAGAATTTTTAACTTATTTGAAGATCTCACAATAAAAGCCATCAAAAATCAATCTGGTTAAAATTTTAGCCGGTCACATAGATGTTCTTAATAACAAAGTTTCACCGTATATACTTACTAAATGTTGGGAGATGGTCCCTGTAGTATTTCCCCTGACACACAGCTTTGGTACACTTTAAATCCACCTCTCCCTTGTAACCAAGGCGATACACATTGGAATGTCCTGTATCCCAGGTAACCTCTACTGCATCTCTGTCACTCTCTGCACAGAAGT